>JAIPRN010000233.1:0-105122 GCA_025469175.1 Geopemphigus sp. TES_GeoC_2020 | reverse complement strand
AACACCGTTGAGTAGACATCGTATCCAAAGCTTGGGTATGTAGGCGTGGGGATTATAATTTTTTTTTTTTTGCAGTCACCCGATGCACGAGGTCCTCAAGGATTGTCGTCGTCGTTGCGCCGCCGTTGCACTCTCTACTCTCGTATATATATATATATATATATATATATATATATATACACGTGTGTGTGTGTGTGTGTGTGTGTGTGTGCGTGTATAGACCTCTTAACGTTGTCTGCCTACTTTCGTCGGCCCTTTACCACCACCGTCTCTGCCAGCACTCTCTCGATATCGATACGTCTGTCCCGTTTGGGGTGCAGTTCTTCTTTTGTCTTAACCATAGTGACGACGACGACGACGACGACGACAACGACGACGACGATGGCAGAGTGGGAAAGGGAGAGAAAGAGAGAGAGAGAGAGAGAGAGAGATGGAACACGACAAGGTAAGTGAGATAGAGTGCGTGAAAAAAAAGGAAAAAAGACCCGGAGGAGGGGGGAAATTCGCATTAAAGATTTCATCTTTTCGGTGTGGCCTATGATTATGTGCACGCGCGAGAGGTAGTATATTAATAATGGTCTCGCGTTAAAATAAAGACTTTTCCTCCCTCCCTCCCCCGCGGATTAATATCCGTCGCCGCCGTCTTGTCTTTATTCACGTATACTATATACAACTTCCATCGTTGTAGTAGTTGTCGTTGTCGTCGTCGTCGTCATTCTAGTATGTGTGTGTGTGTGTATGTGTTTTATATCCATTGTTTCTTATACAATATTATAATATATATAAATATGACCCGGCGGCGTGCCGACGTCCTCGGATGAGGGAAAAAAATGTATCGGCATTTTTTTTGTACAATATAATTTTTCGTTTTGATTATAATACGCACGGGAACCGACCGAGTGTTGTACGCCGCGCAGCACTGAATAACCGACAAGGCAAAATAATAATTATAAAAAAATGTCTACGTGCGTATACGATATTTGATCACCTTAAATAAAAAATTGATTCCGGGTTGAAAGGAATTGAACTCAACTCATAATAACAGAGGTATATACCACCGAATTTACTTCTAACCCCGTGAATGAAAATATTCTTTCGTATACATATAATACGGATGATTTATAGCGAAATGTGATGAATCTATTCGTTAGTAATATACTCGTGTGCATTTACTTTTGACACGGTTCCGACGCGTAAAATTATTTTTTTTTTTTAAGATACAATTAAAAAAGTTATATACAAAGGTGTTTATTCTGTGTACGAAGAATAGGTACACATATATATACATTTTTATTGTTATCGTTTTAATCTCGAAAGTGTTTTAAGATTGTAATTTGTAACGTATACAATAATAGAATTTCGAATGGTAAAAAATTCGGAAAACGCGATTTTATTAATTTTTATTCGCGAGTTTTTTTTTTATTTATAGGTAGTTTATTTTATAAAATCAATCACGAACGCGTAAAATGTTTTTTTTTTAATATTATTATCGATGTCGAGCGTCGGATGTTTATTTGTTTGTTCGCCTAATTAAGTAAGGTAGGTGCGGTGTAATTTATAATTTCTGAATAGGTATACAAGGTGTAACGTTAAACAATGCAAAAGAGACCCTTTAACTTAACGCTTCAAGTATTTCGCGTCCAAACCATTACAGCGTTATAGAGAACGCGTTAATGTTTTTTCAAAGTTTCCGTATTTATTTTTAATTTCTTAATGCTATAAGCACACAATTTTGTAATCCGAGATTACGGACGGCGTATTATAGGTTTGCGCGTAATATTTTAGTGTACGCCGTAGCGTATCACGCGGCGTGACGCGATTTACGATAAAAAATTAGCGCGTACCGGGCGAAAAAACCGGCAACAACAACGACGTTTGACGGGGATTTTGCGTCTGGCCGAGAGAATGGATGGAAATTTCCATCCAATAGCCGTCGCCTGCGTCCTCCTTCGGACTTTCGAGAGTAGATAACCGACTCCGAAAACCTCGCCCGTACATCCGACCCAAAGTCGAAGACAATACACACGCACGCGTCGAGGCGTTTCGTGTATAATTATGTACGTCGTACATGCAAATTACCACACACATACATACACTAACGTACGCGGTGTAAGAGCAGGTAGTTAATACGATAATATAATAATAATACGAACGTCGTAGTAGTCGTCGCCGTCGTCGTCGCCGTCTTCCGCGCGGCGTTAGGCGTAAGGGTGCGCGGGACGTGCGATACGACGACCGGCCGCAGGGTGGATGGTGTGGTGTGTGTGTGTGTAGAGTACCGTGGTCGCGGTGAAGACGCGGGGTGGGGCGCGATTGGCGGACGGAAATTTCCGCGTACTTTAACGACTTCCCTTGTTTTGTCAGACCGGCCGCGCCGCCCGCCGCGTTCTTATTGGTCAGCGCCGGCGACATTCGCCGCCGTCTTTTCCGGGCACCCGTCGCCGCCACCGCCGCCGCCTCGGCTTTCTTTTCAACCCCGCCCGTCGCGCGTCTCTACCGGCCCGGATCGACCACCCCGTTTCAAGCCGTACAAAAAGAAAACTAAGTTTCAAATCCAATTCGGTTATTACGACGGGATTTCTATGTACGGCATATTACTTTATTAACGTTCTCGACGAATCGCGGTTCGTTCCCTCGTCGGACGGCGACGCGGCAACCGAACGCGCCGTCGCGTCGAGTTTTTCACCTACCCGATGTATAGTCGCGGCCAATCGTCGACTACCGAACGCGTAAATAATTGTTATCGTTAGTCGGTGTCCGTTTTCGTTCTGGTAGTGTTTATTTATTATCGCGTACAAATCAAACGACTAGCCGGAGTGTTGGATAGGAAGGTCGCCGCCGCAAGACGTTCGGCCGCGAGAAGACTTCAAAAATAATGATGACGCGCGTTTTAATACAATTTTAAAGTGGTCTAGGAGAGGGATTTTCAACGACCCGGCGTCGTTTTCAAAGATATACACGAAAGCTTTCATCGATTGCATCCTGGTCGTATAATGTGCATTACGCGGTGTACCGATGTCGTCGTTCACGCTCATTTTCCTTTATATATCTCGTCGACGCGATTTTTACGCTCACGGTGTAAACGAAACGTATTCGTTTTGAACGCGCGTAGTTTTTCAACAAAACGTCCGTTTAATACGCCCGTTTTGTACGAAAAGCGAAACGAATCTCTCTCTCATCCGTACCCTCGGAAACGATAATACGACGCCGAAGTTGTATTTTTAAGTCGAGGCCCGCGTAATTACGCGCCGACATCGTTTCGATTAATTTTATGTTTCTGACCGCGATTAACGCGGGTAGCGTTCGAAAACACAAATTATTTACCGGCACGAGTATTGTACAAGTCCAACAAAATCGCCACTCGATTTTATAACGCTAAAATTGGATTATCCGTGTTTGAAACCGTACACCAACACGAAGTTTAAAACTGGGCCACTTGTGATATAATAGTTTTTCAATAATTGATTTTGTCGTGCGGGGGACAACCGCCGATGAAAGTCGCGAGACCTTTTTTTTATAAACGCGACGAAAAATTCGGCTAAATGACGATTGTATAAATAAATAAATAAGTAAATAAATCTATACACGTTACATTACGAAAGTCAAATATTGCTAGTGACACGTTAGATTTCTTATTCTTACGAAATTTTCGCGGTTCAGAAGTACACGTCGTGACATCTACCGGAGGACGTAAGTGATAAAATCCCGGTCAATTCGAAGTGTACAGTGAACATAAGAAACGGATTTTTTTCGAAACGAAAAACGATAAATTGATCGTTTGATATTCGTATTGTTATTCAATCCACGAAACCGTCGATTCCGGATTGAAAAAAAAACATAACGTCTAATTCGTTTCTGCGTTTACCGTATTGGGAAGTTTGCTTACATAAGATTCCTAGAGTGCGCCACTAACACGCGAAATAATCGTACAAGCAGACGGCAAAAGCTCCGTCCACCCTTCGTATTGCACTTAGACATGTATGGCGAGGCAAAACTTTTTTACGATTATTTTTTTAATTAATTATTTCCGTTATTTTCGATATTAATTAATTAATTTATTAACGCGGTTGTTAAAAACGAATATAATATTATTCTATAATATAATATTAATACACAAATTATTCGTTTATTATTTTGTATTTTTCTAATTCCTGTTTGATTAGCGTACTATTATTTTTGTTTTATCTAAGTTTTCATTCTAACGTAATAAACGGTAATTTTTCCGATTAAATTATTTAAATTATTTACGGCGGGCGATTTTTTTATAGTGGGTAATAATTAAAATTTTACGTAAGGACGCTGAAATAAGCTACGTAAGTTTGTTGTTTTTTTTAACTTATACTCACTAGATTAAAAAAAAAAATACTTTAATATTTCAACTCGCTTCGCATTCGTTCAAAGATTTATCTATCAGAAATATTTCGTTAAAGAAAAATTTAACGAATATTATTTACCAGTATAGTGTCCGTAGTGAGAGTCTTCTTTGTATGGACAAAAAAATAATTTCGCCTTATTTCCTTATTGAAATAATATAAATCGTAAAACGTTGAATATACATTTTATACACGATATTTAATAAAGATGTAATTATCGATCGCTACGGAGCGGTTTTTTTCGATATTTAAACGAAAATAAAATTATTTTATTTTAAATATCGTGTGTATGTTTTATGAAAAATAAGCTTAAAAAAATCAGAAAAATCGTCATTTTTATTAATGAAAATAAAATATTTCTCGTAGTTTTAATTTAAGCAAATAGATTAATTGTTTTTAAAATTCAGTATCGTACTAGAGTCATTAAAATGGCTAAATAACCAACAAAAATTCATTAAATAAACGATAGTCTATATGTTTAAATTACGTAACGGGTTTTAAAATTAATACAATAAAAATCGGTTGTAAATTGTTTAGATTTGAAGCATAGGTGTAAAAGAAATTTTAAATCGAAACAATTTTTTTTTAATAAACGTTTAAAAATAAAAATTCTAATTTCCGAGTATATATAAAAGTCGTATATTTTTTTACTGGTTAGAATATATAAAAATAATAAATAAAAATAATGGAAATTGAAAACTGGCAATTGTCCGTCAAAAAAAAAACGCGTAAATTCGTATTAAATACAATGATTTAGTCAATTTGAGCCGTACAATACAACGAAATAATAATATAAACAGGTTTTCACCCCTTTCTATTGTTAAGGGATTGTTTTTTGTTTAGTTCAACGCCTAATAATACAGGTAAATGTCGTATGCGGAAATTTAAGTAGCGTCAATAAATATTACCGCGAACGTTAAACAACCCTATCGGGCGTTTTTATTTATTATTCGAATATTTAAGACTTCGACGGAAACGAAAATGAAAAAAAAACGTAAGTATCACTTTAACGTATTATTTTCGAAAAATCCCGAAATGTTCGTCGACGCCGAACGACGCGTAGTTCGAACGGCGGTAAATATCGTTTCGACTCTCCCCAAAAATAACGTAAACGACATCAACAACTACAAATGAAAAACCCCCCGATCGACTCGAAACGTAATAATAATAACGATAATAATTAACGTTTATAATAGACGGTTTTCACTTACTCGACGGATTGACGGATCGTGAGGTCGTCGTACAGTTGCCGACGTCGTTGCGCTGGATATATTCGGTTAGACCGACGGACGAAACGATACGAATACGGACGACCGTCGCCGATATTAAATAAAGGCTTGTTGCGCGCGACTACGGCGGACGAAAAACCGGACGAGAATAATAATAGAACCAAAAATTGCGGAGAACGTTTTGCGGGAAATGGGGAAAAATTAAGAACTAACACGACGGGAAAAATGTCATGACGAAGGCACGCGGCAACAACGGCGGGCGAATAACGTCACGACGGCCGGTGCGCGCGTTGTGGGTGTTTCAGTGTTTTAGCGGGATCGCGCGCGCGAGCGACGGAACGAGAAGACGACGATGTGCCGGCGTTACGTTCGCGGACCGAGTGAGAGAGACTGGCGCGCGGCACTTAAGACTTACGCCGCCGCCTGACCGACCGACCGACGGGTGCAGCGGCGCGGCGCGCGGTGGCGGTGTGCCGACTTGGGCGCTCGGCGACAAGACGCGCGCCGCGGAGGGCTTTACCCGCAGCTTTTCCGGGCAGGCGCGCTGCATAAAAAAGCCGCCCCAAGAAAGAGACCGGCTCGGGGACGCCGGTGCCGTCGCGGGCGGCGGGCCAGCGGCGCCCGTGGCCGTGGCGCCATCTGGCCGGCCGTACGGTTATCCGCACGTACGCCGCGCCGCGGTCCACCGCCGGACCGGCGGCGGCGCCACGCGCGCCGGCGCTACACACAGAACGGCGTCGTCGTTCGGAAAAAGTTCTACCGCCGGCCGTCCAACGGCAGAAACGTCGCGCGTGCCCCGTCCAACCGTGGCGGACCGCCGCCAGAAACGTCGTTACAATCGTCGTCGGGGAACGGATGTCGTTAACGACGAGAACTTACGTTCCCCGTTAACGATCGTTGTTTAGGTCGAACAAAATGAAAACGAAAATTCAAGGAAGTTCCGAACACCGAACGTTATTACGAAATGAACGAATGCAAAGAACGTGCCGTCACGAACGAAATATCTTGTACGGGAATTTCAATTTAAACCGTTTACGAGACGGTTAAATTCGACCTAAAAATCTGTAAGACTTCGTCGTCGAAAAAATTGCGCGTCCGCTCATCGGTCCACTCTCGATTACAAGGTTTCACATCGTAGTATTTCGTTATTGACGTTTTCAAGACGCGCGGTATTGATCCGTCGGTAAAGTAAACACAGATGTCTCTAACGTTTTTACAGTTCGTTCACTATAGGTAAAGATAAAATGACATTGCTTTCCGAGCGAAACGATTGGTTTGGTTTTGTCCGTGCTACAACGAACGATTTCGACAAAGGAAAGTGGGAGTTATGTTGGAGACCCGTCGTCGACGTTTGCTCGGAACGAAAAAGTTGTACGGAAAAAAAGCGCTCGAACGTAATCGAAAACCATAAATATCCTCGAAAACTAAAAACGGAACAAACCTTATCCGTTATAATTCGCGCGTGATATTTAAACGGAAATATATCCCGACTTTGTACAGAAATAAGTCGGTACCGTTTACACGATAATCCCCTGTAGTATATTTTTTTTTATCATTTCACTCAATGCCCGCCCACTAATGGATAAGGTTATTACGCATCTTCTAACGACGTGTTTTTCACTAAATGTATATATTGTTTTTATCCGATAACGGCCGATATTTGTGTAAACCGTCATTTATACGCGCGCATTTATAAACGAACGCGAATTCTCACGAGACGAATTTTCGTGGCAATATATCTATATCCGCTAAAATAATAGACGAGTTTTCCCGTTTGAACGACACGTTGTGTTTTTTGGACTCGTGTATATATGTATAGGCGTACTCGGGCGTGTTGGTTAAGACACGACGGGTTGATTAAATTGTTTTATTAAACGGACCGAATACGCCACACCTCAAGGGCGCCAAATAATTTACATCGTGCGTATACATCACGCGTTTGTAATATAACGCGAAATACGCGCGACCGTTTTGTAGAAATTTTCAATTATATTCGACACGAATTCCACGGAATCGCGAGCCACAACGCGCGGATGGGTTTTGTCAACGGCCAAGGACACGTTCGTATTTTACGGGGTAATGTGTTATTAAAACCAACTCGTCGCTCTTTCCTTGCACTTGTTTTCTGTTGAAAACATCGCGACCAATCGAATTCGGACGTTGCCGAGGACCGTATACCGTAGTTCAATTCGATTATAAAAAAGACCGCGACTATTTCAATATTTCTATAAGCCATAGCTATTTCCGTAATACCGAAAAGGGCCTGAATAATAACGTGATTAGAATTTTTATTTTTAATACTACCAAACCGCGGCAAATTCGGTTAATTTATATTATTATGTTCACCGTATCGTCCTATATTTCTTCTTATAATACGTACTTATCGAAGTCAATATATCATTTAGTATAGTATTCGAGACAATATTAAAATAAAATAGATTACGTACGAGCTCGTGGAAAATAATAAGACCCTATCGCAGGACGGTGAGCTTACGACGTAATAATACATTTCGTAACGTGGCGTACTTTATATACGGAATTTCGCGGTGTGGCTCGCTTTTAATCACGCGTCAAATAAAGAATTATTATTCGAACGTTCGTTTATTTTAGAATTTATTTCGTCTTACGATATCGAATAAACGATATAAATATCGTAATCGTTAATCGCCGTGGTTGAAACGTTCAACTATGACGTAACTATTTATACATTTTTATCGCTATTATTATAGTTTATCGTAATACAAGGGGACGTGTATAGGCAACCTCAAGACTCAATGGTATTTTAAGTCGTATACATACGGAGTCGTCGTATTCGGTACTCGAAGCACCACCCAACCGTGAAGTCACCCTTGACGGGTAATTTGATATCCGCTACTTAGCCGTCTTCGTTACCCACCATTTCCGGTTAAGCCCTACACAAATTTCTAACTACAATGTCTAAATACCTACGCGTGTATATATTTATATACATATATATAATACATCGGATAAATATAAAACGTCTAATCGGAAAACACCGTTTCGACGTACCGCTTTTTTCTTTAATAATATTTCGAAATGTACGAATTATCGAGGGCGATTATTAGAGAAACGTATACGCGAGCGCGTAATAATAATACGACATGCCGATGACGAATGAACGGACGAAGCGTTTGCGGAAGAATTTCGAACTACCGAAAACAAGGGAAACGTCCGAATGATCGCGTTTTTCGTTAATCGCGGAAGATCGAAATCCCGCGAACTGATTACCGCGCGCGGCCGCGATTTCGGTATCGACTCGAGTCCCCGTGATAATCTAAAGTAAAGCCGAATAAAATAACCTTAATGGCGCGCGCAATATACGAAAACGACGGGTGTACCGGTACGTACGGTAACGTATTAAATTTTTGTACGATAACGATATATATATATACAACGTAGTGAAGATACTCGGAAGTACATTTGTCCGTTGGCGTTTCGGTAAACGAAGTGCGACGGTATGAGCGTTAAAAAAAATAAACGTTTGTCGCAATTATACATACGTCGACGCGCTTATTACGGTGTTGGATTTTACGCGTTTTTAACGCGATCGTAGTTAAACAAATTCGTCAATATCCCTTCCGGGCGGTAATAAAAAAACAACAGAATTGTCGGATCTCCGTGGCTGTAACGGAACGTACACAATAAACGAATATTTCTGTCGGAACGACGGCGCGCGCGTTAAACGTACGCGAGTATGATGAAAATATTATAACTTACCGGTTGTCGAACGACGACGACGTTGGGTGCCGGACCAAAAACTGAAAAAAACGACGAGCGAAAATAACGATAATAGGCGAACAAAACGCGGAAACGAAATGGTCGCCGAAAACACCGTGTACGGAGATAATTTATTATAGCGTACAAGTTCGGTCGGTTACCGCGACAATGGTATGAATAATATAATTGGCCCGTAGTCGGTTTTAGAAGAGGTCGTACACCGGGGTGTAGTCGGACGACGACTGACAAGACGTAGAGCGTCGACGGCGGAGGAGGTTGTATAGTACGAAATAACTCGCGAGCGCGTATTTATTATTTTAACGGTCTCCGGAAGATAAGATACGGCGGCGGCGGTGGCACGAGGGTTGACGTCACGGACCGCCGCCGCCGCCGCCACCGCAGCCGCGTTACGGATTACGATTTTGGCGGCGGCGTATCGTTTTTTTTCTTTAGAAAACACTCACGTGGGCGCCGGGGCGACGGCTTAAGTATTCTCCGTTCTTCTCGCGCGCGTGTTTTTTAGTCCGTTGGACGCGGTCCGACGAGTTTCCTCGCGCGAGCCTCGTGCGGGACACGCGCCCGTGGACAGAGGAACCGTTAAAAACGCGCGTGTGACGACGACGTTAAACGTTACGAATAATAATAATAATACATCCATTATTCGAGAAAGGAGCGCCGGTAAGAAAACACGCGTGGACGCGCGCCTCGTCTCGTCGCCGTACGGCACGCGGGGCCACGTCCGTCGGCTAAACGAAGCGCGCGAAAAACGTTTATTTTCGTAACGATCACGGTTGGGTTCGAATTACGTAGACGGAGTTTTTGTTTCGTTTTTTTAAATTTCCAAACAACGATTAATAATCGCCGTATTCGAAAAACGGTTGTTTGCGACGTTGTGGTTGTACGTTATAATTAACGGTTATATATTGTTCAGATTTTACTTACTCGCGTATAAAAACGTTTTATTTGCAAATACGAAAATCGTCAACGACCGAAACGAATATATCTACAATTTTAGCTCCGGTTTTTTTTCGTCGTAATTTTTGGGTTGTTTTTAAGGACATTACTATAACGTACCAACTAGGTATAATGTGTTACTGGGACGCGTACTGTTAAACGTTCGTCATTCAAAAGTATACACGGTTTCGGCTAATATGAAAACAAAAATTTCCGCGTGTGTTCTACGAATTATAACCGAAATAACGGAATAAATTTAAATTCTGCGCTATGATTAAATTATGTTAGGACACGTAAAAACGTAATTAAATACGATATTTTATTTCCAAGAAATTATATTTTTACCATAGCATTGACGTAATTATTATTATGTAAATTACGAAAAGCTAGATCCATCCATCTATAGGTTAAGAATCATTGATGAATTTAGAACGTTGGTTTTTAGCACGTTATAAATTAGTATTAATACAGTAATTGGAAATCAAAAAACGAAAGAATGATCGTTTTCTAAATTAAGTAAAGAAATATGGTCAATATTGATTAGTTTAGTAGGTATACCGCGTTTGTTTTCGAAATTTAAATTATTTATTCGTGCGCGACTCGTTTTCTGTAATATCGTCTCATTATTTGAATAGGCGAACGTCAATTACATTGTTTTTTTACAAGAGTTGGTTTCCGTATCAAATTTTTATCGATTTTCCGATTTTAGAAGCGTGTCCGAAATATGACGAATTAAAAAAACAATCGTAATATTAGATACGTTATTCTATAGCTAGCAAAAACCGCGGTTATATCGCTCGATCCGTATACGCATTTTTTGTGTGAATACACTTACGTATTGCTTTGATTCCGAAAAATGCGTCAAGTCATAGAACAGACGATTCCGGTATTGTGCAATATAATATACTTACCTCGTTTGTGTAAGGCACGTTTAACACGCGCCACGTGTTCTTTTATGATTCCCGCACTTGCGCGCGTCACTATTATATACGATTACCCCTTTGGACGGACGGACGAAAAACGTGTTTCAATACCGCGCGTCGCCGAAATATTATTGTATTTTAAGAAAATGTACAGTACTCACGAGTACGTATAGAAATTATATATACGAATACAAAAGGCTACATTTTCGAAATAAGTACCAACGACACAGGATGCGTACACTCGCACACCGTCGTAATTAAACGAACGTTTTCGGTTTGTGAGGTTAAAAAACTTTATTATTTCAAAAGTACGGGCTTTCCTTCCCAAATCCGATTAAAGTTTGGACGAAATTTCGGTCATATTTGTTATTAGGTAAAAAATCGAAAAAAAAATTTTTCATAATTCACCGGCAAATACAATTCTACTTATTATTATAGAAAAAGATAACATTTAACACGTCGAACTAAATATTACGGTAAATATCGATATTCGTTTCGTTGCTTCATACAATTGTCGGGGCACAGAATACGCGGGAACTTTGAGGTCTGGGACCTATATCATTTAACCTTTCCTTTGAATTCGGATCTGCATAACGTACTCGTATTAGTGTACGAAACAAAAACGTCGCTCGAGACGCATCAGCGAAAACGTTCCCAGGGTTAAAAATCTTATAGTCTATAATAATAATAATAATAATAATAATACGTCTTGACGACGACGTTCCGTTCTTTGACATTAAACGTTGGTAGAGTATGTGTCGACAGGAACAAAGTCGAATTGAAAAAATAAAGAGATTTATAAGTTTTTACGGGTATACTTATCTACATAATTTTCCGTATAATTTTCGTACGTACGATTATTTCCAAAATAAACTGTTTAGGTCGATTGGTAAATTCAATTGGATTTAATTAATCGGAACACGTATTAATACCCGAATAGTTCGATTTAAATCATTTTCGGTGACTAATTATTAACTTCGTGAGAATAATCACGCAAATAAAATCCGTCGTGGTAACGTTGAAACAATATTGACTGAAGAATATTATGTCAAGATATTTTCTTAAAAAAATTAAATATTACGCCTTTCGATTTTTAATTATCAATAAACGTTTCGTTTCGAATTTTAGTCGCATTAAAGGCTTGCCATGTAAATTCCGTGTTTCACATACGTGTATATAAACAAACTTGTAATTAATAACTACGTGATACAGTAACGTTAATATTAAATGTGCCGATACGTTTCACGTTTAGTTTGTATATTTATTTTATTTGTATAGTGAACGAATTTCGGTGGCATTAATGCTCGCCATGTTAAGTCCGTGTTTCATATGAATATATATGTAGACACACGCAGAGGAAAACGAATAAATAAACGTAATAGAGCAAGGGTAACGTTACATTTGACGATTATTTGGGTAAAGCTAAATAATATCGTTATTTTTGTCGCGATAATTTCGAAGATATTTCGAGTATTTTGTTCGATCGTTTCCGCTATTTCATTATAATAAATAGTGTACGTATTATTCGAGTCGAAATTATCTCGTTGCAATCGTACTGTCGCGTCTCACACGCGTCGCGTTGATTTCGGAACGTTCTTAGAAACTTATTCCGCATTCACGATATTGTCTATAATATTTTACCGACATTTTGGCTAGATTATTATTATTTTACTATTAAAACAAAATGAAAAATCGTACACGAATTTTAATTTGAGTAAATCCAACGGGATGATTTATTAATACGATTAAATGTCTCCTCGACGTCGTAAAAATACGATTTCTAAAAGCTATTTCGAATTTAATCGGCTCATTGTAAGTATCGGCACGACGGATATCGCAAAGTGATACACATGATTGTAAGATAAACATACAACAATTTTTATTAGTAATCTCCTTTTATCTAATATATATATATATATATAATACCATTGATGTATTCGGAAAATGCGAGTGTAATAGGTCACAGCAGCAGGTATTACGTGACAATAAGAATTCAAAACCTACCTAAGATTACTTCGCGCCATGAATAATTCCTCGCGGCGTTGTAAACTATTTATAAAATTATTACCGACGTTTAATATCCATGTAATTCGTTTATGTTTAGTGAAGTACGGTATCAATTTTTACTTATACGACAATACTGTACGATTCGATTTTCGACGCGTAACAATAACGACAATTATTTTGGACGACGATCGACGTTTTATTAAGTACTGTTTACGCTCCTACGTAAAATCGACGCGAGAACGGTATTCATTTCGGTGTAAAAACAATCGCGGATGAACAGGTTATAAGGTCATAACGTAACCATTACTCGTGTACGGAAACTTACGAAGACGGGGAAAAAAGAAAGAGAATAATACGACACGAACGTTTACGAGAGCGTGACGAATTGCGGCGGGTAGTTTGAATCGGAAGTCGTACGAGATTCGTTTACGGGGGAACGGAGAATGATGAAAAATAGGAAATTCGCGTCCCGCGCGCGTTACGGTTTACGGGCATTATTCGAATACGTTTTTTCGGGACACGACGTTACCGGCGTTTAATACGACCTTCGCTGGACGACGTTCGTGCCGATCGGTAGTCGGTGTCAATATAAAAGGCGAATAACGACTTTCGAAATTCCGGCGAGGTCCCGACATTCCTGTCCAGGCGTTCAGGACGCTCGTCAAAGATGTACGACGCTCGTAACAAGCAACAGATGGCTCCGACACAATATCGGCCCCCGGGGGGCGTTATCTGTATATTACACGGATCGAAGTAGTTGGCGAAAAAATGTGGCGACGCGTTCATGCAGTTATCACTTATTGTCGTACGCGTATTTCACACGTGTGCGCGACGAACAAAAGCGACGCGCGCGGCCGTACGTGTCACTTTATCTCGTATTATTGACGTTACGATTCGGCCGCAGCCACGTCGAAATATCGTACAGACGCCAGATTTACAAATAAATCGGGTCGGACGCGCGCGAAATAAAAACATTTCCCGTTTTATCGCGCAAAGTGTCCATTGCATTGGTCGCGGCCCGAAGATAAAGGACATTATCTTGAGCCATCCGGTGTGCGTGGTACCCGTCTCGTGTTGTGTGTGTGTGTATGGACAAAGAACATGTGTGGCGACGAGTCCTTGTTCGCGATAACGCGGGCTTGTAGTCCGGACGTACTATATAGTACGGCGTATACGCACAGCGAAAAATACGACGGACGAATAAACAAAAAAAAAAAAAAAACAATAATCGTTACTTTCGTTCCGAACCGATAGGCCATATATTATATATATGTTTAATATATTATTCTCGTCGTCGCCGTCACTGTGGGAGGCCGTCGAAATGATCGGCGGCGTGAGCGGTGGTCGCGCGCGACGTCCGTATCACGTCTTTCCGAACGCGATAACACTTATAACACACTATTATAATCGATACACGATATACGTGTGTGTATGTGGTACGTATAAATATACGTAATATACACAAACGTACGATGCACGTGTGTGTATGTGTGTATGTGTGTGTGTGTGTAATAACGTGTGAAAAAGGATACGCCGTGTGTTTACACATGCTCGTATATCTGGGAGCCACTTTTACATTCGCTCGTTTCCCGACGGTGGTAATAATAATTTTCGTCGTTTCGTGTTACGTTCGACACGTTCGCCGACCCTCGGTTTATGTAATACACTTTTTTCGGCGGATCCGTCGTCCGTTCCCTCGTCTCGGCCCGTCCGAATTCGAGTCGAAATTCAATTTTCTCACTGACAATCGTCTCCGGCCGGCGGCCACGATTTACGTACATATATATATATATATATATAATGATATACGACATTTCGGGCGGACGACTCTGCGTAACGTAAACAACACGGCGGCTTAGTAGGTGGCACTGTGCACGGCATGTTGCGCGCACGCCGTTGCCGCGATAACAACCCGAAAGGACCCGAAATACTACGTAATCGCGTTATTTTCGAAAAAAAACGCCGCAGACACACACGCTGTTTAATGTCTTGTTTTGAACTTTTATCAATTTCGAACCACACCCAAAAAAAAAAAAAAAAAATACATACGTACAGAACATAATTAGTCCAACCACCGACACCACACCCATTCTCGAGGGAAAATATACGTCTTATCTCAATATTCGCCGGCACGCGGTAATTATTCTGACGTTTCGCCCCGAATACGACACCGCCGCATGTGTATGTGGGTCCCGCGTAATTATTCACGTTGTTCAGACGTCTGGACGCGTATGGAAACGGTCGCGGCGAACGCGTACGAGGAAAAGAGACGAAACGTTTTTTCGCCGGGAAAAAATCTATAATAAAGGGTTCGCCCGTTTTGTGTGTGTGTGTGTGTCAACTCGAAAACAGTCGGACATTATCGTTTGTATTTGAGAATGTTTCAGAAGTCGGTCGACGGTGTTGAATTAAGTACCGCGAGACCGAGCCTTGCACGATCTGTCCGACCGTCGTTATTGTTACGAGCTCGCGCGGAATGATCTCGAGACGATCGGCCGTTTAATTCGTTACTCTTTGTACGGTTTTCAGAGTAACCTATACGTAATTATAATAGACCATTTTCTGTACGGAAAAATTTCGCGATTTATTTTTCCCACTAGCCTAGCCAAATCGCTTTTTCGTCCTCTTACGGTTTTGTTCGTTCATCTCCGACCACACTGTTCCATACAATAAACGTGACGTATAAATAAGTGGCTCCTCCCCTCTTCAAATACGTTTATCGTTCACGGTGTTTGCCGCTATCTATTTGGTGTTGGTGGCCGAGCCCGGTGCCTTTCTTCTAATCTCGTCCAATCATCCGGCGCTCTTGCCCACCGTGTTTATGGCACGAAGCGTCTATCGGGGATCCGTTCCATTTCCACGATCAATTCGACGCCGAATCCGTCCGTCACTTGTTCGCCTCCCGGGTTGCATATCCAAAATGGCCGATCTTTCCTTCCGTTCGGCCCGGGGATCAGGTGGAAACGAGATGATTAACTGGCGTTAGTAGGTTTCCTCAGGCCTTACCGGCTCCTAACTAACTAAAGTAGGAACCGGTTCAGAACTTTTGGCCGGACTCACCACGACAAAGTTAGTTCCATTCGCTTTTTCGTTCCAAATAACACTCGTCTCCGTTCAGCGACATCTATAGTTGTGTAACGTATAGTTTAAATCCCTCGGCCCTTCCCAGATTCGTATCCCGTAAATTAATTTTCACACATTCGACACTTGGCTAGTTTTCTTATAGTTCGCCCTTATAGGGTATTGCGATATAACAATTAGACGTTAGCCCTGCTGTTAACTGGTCATCACGGAGAAACAATAATAAGTACTCGAAAACTTTATTCGCGCTGAGTGTAATATCGGATTGCGGATTTTAGAAACCGGACACGAGAGACTTTTCGTTTTAGATATTAAGGGAGCCGACTCTGTCGTTGGCCGTTGCGCGCGAAACACCGTAATATTTACACGTATTGACGTCGTTAAGTGCGACCACGTTACATAATAATATGTAATCGTCGTCGGTTTAAACATTATCCGTTATAGAGATTTTTCGTTTAATGTTTACGCGCGTTGTATGAATGTGCGGGATGAAATCCACGATCGCGTACGGTTTCGATCGAACGTTTACCGGTACGCGGCCGTACGTGTTGTTATCCGATATGTTTCGTCGTAAAGGGGCGTACGATTTCGCGCCGACTTGTTAAACGGGCGGTGGATTTCGACCGTTCGTACCGCGCCGATAATAGTTATGTTTTTTCTTAACTCTTGTTCTTACGCGGCTGACCTTCGGGTCCGTTTCAGAAAGTCGTTACGCGTGCCGGACGTCCAGTGGCGTCGACAAGGAATAGCAATTTTAAACGCGGGACCTTGCGCCCCGGCGCGCGGACAAAAAGGAAAACCGTATTAAAGTCGCGCTCGACCGTTTATGGTTTATATACGGCCAACTAACACCTTAACCCCATTTGCGAATCGCGGCAAAATCGATATATAAGAAAACATAACGTACGTGGCACTGAAAACGGAAATGTTCGTATTGTACATTGTACGCACGGCGCAAATACACAGACGCGAAACATTTGACGCGACGGCGCGAACACGATATTAATAACGCCGCTTTTCGAGTATGGTTCGATTTGTTTTAGACCCGAAGAGAAATACGTTTTCGGCGTACCGGATACTCTCGACGAAACGGATTTCGTCGGCCGTGTCAGCCTTAACAACGGCCCCGTGCTCGTGTACACGTTCATTGTACACATAATACGAGTCTAGTGCGTGTGCTACTTTCGTTGTACTTCCACCGTCGTGTACTCGCCCTTCGCCGGTGTAGAGGAGGAGGGGAGAGGGTAAAATGATGTGGATTAGAGACGCGTCGTCCCTTCGTAAACGCGTTTTTCGAATACTCGCCGGTCGGACGTCGGACGGTTTAACGAAACGCCGCAATACTTTTGTACTTTTACGGATTGTACAAACGGGACGTCCCGTAGCAGTTGTAAACCAAAAATGTTCATACACGCTCGACCGAGAATTTCGCATTTTTTTTTTCATTTATATTTAGTCGATTATTATTAGACGATTTCGTTAACACGTTTACGAATAAACGAATTTATTATTGGTTACTTCGCAAACTTTATTTTCGTTAGAAAATTTTCCAGAAATATTTATCAAAAAATCGCGACAAATCGAAATCGCTAAAACGTATATTTGTATTTAATCGTGATATGACCGTCGAATAGTAAAATACATAGAAATACGTTTTAAACAATTCCATAGTTTCAATTCAGAATATCGTGAAACGTATTTTATACTTACCTAGCGTACACTATAATCAACGAGAGAAAATTATGTAAATTCATAGGCACATTTAATCTAAACAATATGTTTAGAATTCCGAAAAACGTGAAATGTAGACTTTACAAAGGATTACACATTTTCCGTATATTTCCTTCTAAAGCATATGTAGGCGCGTACTATTCACGTATCGTAAAACACGTTTAGCTTAAAAATAAAGCGATCGAACGAGCTAAAAGTTTAAAAAACGCGTAACGATTTCAGCGTTTAACTTTTTAACGCGCAGCCTTGACGATAATAATAACGATTATATACGTTTTAGACTAATTAAGTTTTCGTTTTCGGTTAAACGAAGAAGGTTTTTGGGCGATTAATTATAATCATATCGTTGGTATATATGCGTGCGACGATAACTTAAAAAAATCTCTCTATATTATACGATATATCCGTTAATTATATTATATAGTATACGTTTCGCGGTCTTACAACAATATTCAAATTTATACGTCACGTACCCTTCTTTGAACGTACGCGTGTGCGCATGCACACACACACACACACACTATACACACCCCGAAGTTCATAAAACCCGACGTCGGTGTCCCTCACGTGTGGCATTAAGGTAATTTGGTGAGCGGTTATCACGTTTGGCGATCGCATTTACTGGCGCGCATATGTCGGGCGATGATTAATAATTCAATAAAACGGTATAGACTGCAATAATAACGACGCCGTCGACGCCGGTCTTCATTTTGTTTTTGTATTTCGATCGATTAAACGCGCGACATTTCGGTACTTTCGAGCGAATTTCAATCGGACAAACGTCCGTTGCCGTTCGATGCCCTCTCTCCCCCGCGCGCGCGCGCGCATATGTGTGTGTATGTGTGTGTGTACCCATGGCCCCACCACGAAAACGACGACGACTTATGGATTTGCAGCGCGTTCGCTTTTCGTTTTAAACGTTTCGGTACATATATGGGTGGAATGAATCGTCCGGTATTTTTTCCAATTTGAACGATAAAAAAAGATCGCTTATCGTAATAATAATAATTATAACCGATAACGAGAGGACTGATAAGTGAGTAGAACTGACAATCGAAAATATCCCCTATCTATCAATTCGTGATTTACCAATTAACGACCTTAAAATTTCCGTCAAATAGAAAATATGCGCGATACGGTTAAATGATCGGGATTCTATTCCGTTCACCAATCAACTCGAAATAATCGAAAAAAATACGTCAAAATGGCACTCAAACAACTTTAAACTTCACAAAATGACAAGAAATCACCAATAACAAAGTCGGAATCGAGCATTTTTCAATAGTACAATTATTTATAATGGAAAATCGTCCGACTATATGTAGCGAGTGGTAAGTTAATCCGACGTATAATTCCCGAACGCGCGCAATGTTGCCGAATGTAAGCCTATCCGTGCCGGAAGAATTTGAAGAGTGAAGGGGGAACGAGATGGGAATCATGGACTACCCGACCGAAGACGGGGATTATAAATATTTCGTTAAATTCTGAAAACGTTAATTGTAACTGGCTAATAATCGAAGTCGTTGAAACCTTACCAGAAAAAAATTTAATAATTATTCGTTTTAATTAAGAAAGTATTGTCTCGGTTACGAATTAACGACGAGGTACAGACGATTATTTTTGTTCGCTTAAATATCGGACGAATAAAAAGCGTGTAAAATGGTAAACAAAAATTGTTTTCGCGATTACTCGTGATAGTTGTACAATCGCGTAACCATGACTAATAAAGATAATACAACGCGATATCGAAATCCATAGAATTTTATATTTGCTATAACTCGCGCGACGCGAATATTATTAACTTAATAATTATATTACGTATATAGCTATCTATCTATATATCTGATATATATACACACATAGACATGTATATAAAACGTAGTTGATATAATATGTATCGAATACATTTTGTTTCCTATTAATATTTTAATAAATTTAAGTTTCGTAATTTCGAACGGACGAAATTGGATACAAATATATTTAATATTTGATTTCGATAATACGCGCCGTACAAAGTTATTGATAATACGTGCCGTTTTGTGGTTATTAAATTATATTTTATTTTCGACCGATAAATGTAGTTCGTCAAATATTATAAAGATATCCGTATATTGCAGTCATTAAAACAACGTTAACCAAACATGTTACAGATTCGACGAAACAATAGTTTCGTTAATAAACAACGGGCGAATTGCGTATCGATTAAACGTGAATAGAAATATATCGTCGTTTTTAATAATATATTATTATACGTGATATAATGTATTATATTACAAAGTCGTCCGTTATTATTTTTGAAAATTAGTTTCGTCACATAACTAATTAACGTAACATAACATTACATAATTTCCGTTCTACACAGCGGACAGTCTTACCGTTTTAATCAATACGATTAAATATTTTCCGTTTCGCGAAGTCAGTTGTGGGGTAGTTGGAACGGCTATGTATTATTACTTAACGCACGTACGTGTAATATAATATAGGTAAGTTTCCGTTGTTATACGACAACACCCTGTTTTTATACTGTTGGATGATGGTCTCCCGCTGTTTAGTAAATGATTTTCGATTTTTATTATTGCAGCCCGTATTCCTGTTGTATGGGGGGCTAGAACAAAAGGCCGATATCGACTTAATTCGGATACGATTTATATCGAGACGCGCCTACAATATATATATCTATATGTTTTTATTCTGCCGACATACGAATAATATAAATCTAAATCCAATGAGTAAAATGGAAAGTTTTTCAATTTCGAAAATTAAATTTCATAACGTGTACTATTCTTTACAAAACGGAAGTCTATAACGGAATAGAATATTTTTGCGTTTGTATCAATACGGTATGTATTATTGCGGCTGGCCACACGTATAACGAGGAAAGGAATAACTTAATTTTGAGCGTTTATCGTAGACGATTTATTCAAATTCGGCATTTACGAGACATTTATTTTCGACTTTTGAAGTTCGTTCGGCTCACAAATTCGTAACAACAATATATAGTAATGTGTATACAGTATTTTTCGATATAATACTTTACGTTTGTTTATTCGATTATTTTTCGGGCAAATATAAAAATTTGTATAAAACATTCGTGTTTTGGAAAAAAAACCAATGCATATATATCGCGATGCACCGATTACGCTTAGAATTCAACAACGAACGACTTTTATTTATTTATTTAATTTTTTTTGGAACCCAGAAAACTCGAATGCCTAATAATATATAATACTGCGAAAGGTCATGAATATAACGAATACTGATAGAACCTAATTAAATTAATTAAAAACTAATGGAAAATTCTGAAAATGACCACACGAAGTTTAAAATTACTAAAAATCAATATTTTATAGTAGTTTGGTTTCATACGAAAAATTAAGTTAGCTTTTAGGTAAAAAATTCAACCATGCTGAAAAAAATTGTTTAACATTTAGAATTTTTAAAAGTTACGTTTCGCGGGAATTATTAATAAATAGACGCAAAAGAAAAATAAAACCGTAAAAACTATAACGGGAAAAGAGAAACGAAAAACGCTGGCCAAATACCAAAGGAACGTAAGCGTGTCGAAACACGCGAGGAAATAAAACGGTCGAATGGAAATTTGTAGTTTTTTTTTTTACGTATAACGATATAAATAATACGAAACACGTGGGGTATGGATACAGAATACGCCGAAGTTCGACAATCAATATTATCGAGAGAATTCTATTGCGAAGTTTGCGTTCGAGATAATAATACGAACGGGAAACGAATGTCCGCGTTATACAACTCGATAAGCGACTGATAATCGTCGTCGGTTTTTCGTTAATTCTTTCCCATTCTTGTTTGTCTGTTATCCATACCAATATACTAGAACGCGTTTCGTACAAAACCGCAAGCACTCGTCACGGTAAACTAGTATACACGCACCATGGCCCGGCTAGGGACAACGGGCGATACGTTTATCGTGTCCGCGTAACGAAAATGTCGTGCACACCGACGCCCCGCCGGAAGAACGTCGTCGATTTTGTTATAACCGTTTTTACCGTCGTGATTATTTCGAGAACGGGGTTTAAAACACGAAACGGACGACGGCGAGCAATACCCCTTCACGGATCATCGGACCGTCGGTACCGTGACGGTACGCTTGGCGGCCGTTTGACCGAATACACGGGCCGGGTTTGTTCATCGAGTAGTATTCCACGTAACGCATCGTGACCGACGATGGACGGGCAGGGGGGATCCCAGGATATCCTGTCGAATCCGTACGCCGGAAACGTCGACGCGAAGAAAAACCGCAAGTCCGTCCGATTCCGTCCGGATCCTCTGGTTCCTCTCCCGCGCCACTCCTCCATCAAACCCTTCTTCCAACCGTGTACAGGCAATGTCGACAATATCGCGTGAACATTCCCGGCACCGACTACACTCGAAAGTATACGGGGACGAGACGGCGGAATTCGAAATACAAAAAACCGTAACAACGTTACAACGGCGGCGTCTTCGATCGGTGGGTCGCGTGAGCCCGGGGCCCGTGATTCGTGTCGGGACTGAAACTGCAGTGACGTGTAGTCGGTAGAGTTCTGAAAGAGCTAAAACATCAACGCCCGGCGACCGTACGCGTCGGTGAATTCTAGTACCGGGTGTTTTGCGCGGTATCTCGCAACACCACCGCGAGAACGTCGCGAATCTTTCGGTTTTTTAAACGCGACGATTGTCGTCGATCCAACAACGGTCATTGGTGTCGCGTCGAACATTCAACCGCGAGTCGGAATTTCACGCGTACAAAAACGAATGGAAACCGACGACACCGTCGTTCTGTGAGAAAATTCCGGAAACGATCAATGTCGACATCGGTAACAGAGGCTTTACGAGAGTACTTAAGTCTATATAGAGTCTATTATAGCGCGTGCGTGTCCTTTGTGTGGCGATTTAGGGGACACGTATAATGGACACTATTATCGTGTATACGCCGTACGTAACGTGTTGTCCATTGTGTTGGCGCGACGACTTTGGCGTATTGGATCCGTATCGTCGGGGAAGGGGAAGATATTGTAGGGGGGGATAGCGGGGTTGAAGGTGTTTAGGTGTTGTGGTCACGAAAGAACGACGGTCCGCAAATTTCCTTTTAGTCTAATTGGATTCCACCGGTGACGGGATGTGTGTGTGTGCGTTGGTTTTTTTGGGGAGGGGGAAAGGTTAAAGGGCCGGTCGACGACACGACGAGTTGGAAAAACGACACATGTAGTCCTTATCGTTATTGCGTGTTTTTAGATAGTTTCGAATTAATACGGACACGATATGTTGTGTGCGGCCCGAAATGACGGCTGGATCGGAGTGTGAACTATATATATATATTAAATACGTAAGTATACAGCTACACGAACGCCACGATATGAAAACGTCAACGGGCGTCGAACTAGGCCATTACTCGTCTTTTGAAGTAATTAGCGGGACGTGGTTATCGGGAGGCAGGAGGCGGCCTTCTTCTTCATCGCCGTTATTTGTGGCCGGCGTACAATAACGTACAAAAAACGAGATTCGTCGGGAGAAAATAATTATTTTCGCGTTTACCATCGCCGCCTATGTCTATTATATTTATAGCGTATCGGGCAATTTTTATATAGTTTTTTCTGTCCTCGGCAATGACGTGTACCGCGGATATTTATTTAGAATTTAAAATTTTTGTCTTCGACGTTAAACATCATAATTCGGGATAACGTGAGACGGGGGATCCTAAACGGCCGTTTATAATTCCCGAGCGCCACCTCGGACTACTATAAGGCTTAACACGGTTAATTAATATTTAACGGAAAAAGTACGCTTAGCGTTTTACAAAAACTGTCGAAGTTCTAAATCGAACTTTTCTTCCCTGTAAATTGGGAATCCAATTCGACAATAAAAATTGTTATTTTTGTCGAATATCGCGTTAAGAAACGATGGTATATGGACGAATTCACAACGGTGAACCCTACTCGTAATTGAAAACGATATTTGTCACTCGAATACACGCCTATAATATTACGCGCGTGGTTTTGAAAAGGTCACGCGCTTTTGAAAAAGGTCGTCTCCGCGTATTACAAAATGTATCCTCGATATTTAAAACAGTATTTAATTTTTCGACTTTTGTACGTTCGAAAAAATACGTTTTTCATTCACCGAACGAGTTTTTTTTTATTAAGTTAATAAATATACGATTTATAAATATATAAACGTATGTAAAATTGTGGATAAAATAGACGAAAGGCTATTACTAATTATTTATTAGTGACATGTAGCTCGAATTTCGTGTATTGTATTATACGAAATTGTAATCGAATTAAAAAAACACGGAGCCATTTTTATTTTCGTGACAACGGCGGGAATAATTGCACGGAAATGACATTACAAGGATACGTAGATTATCAACGAAGGGATTGTGGACTGTGGGCGTTTTCTAGTTCAGAGTAGAACCGTTCATAACGTAGCTCTCACTTCGATCGTTGAGAAGGGTGGGTCGTTTTTTGATTTTACGTAGCGTCATATATGGAGAGCGTCGGATTGTTTTAGGAATTCATTTTTTCGCCGAACCACAAAGCCGTACTGAATCCATCGAACAAATCGTATATGGCGAATAATTTAACGTCTATTCGAATGCGGACCGCAATGTCAACTACACATTCGAGTAAAAAAAATCTACTGTTTACGATACCTATTGCGTACGCTTTGGGCGTCGACGAAACAATGAATACACGGAAAAGACTGGGAAGCTGGGCAAGGGAGGAGTTAACATTTTACCCGGGATGTAGAAAATCGACTAAACATATCTATTGTGACCTACTCGTTCGTATTACTGTGGTTTCGCCGTTGACTACAGATACACGAAATCGATTCCGACTTTACAGATTAACTCGCGTATTGCCGTACTTTTCGAACAGTTAATTAACGCCAATAATAACGCGGTTTCGTTCGCCGGTGTCCCGTCCGTATCGCGAAAATGTCCGCGAGAATTCGCGCGTCGAATTCGGTAGCCGTTTGTCCGGCGTTCGTTATTCGTTTTAGTATTTACCGTATAATCGAAATAATTTTCACCAACAATAATCGTTACAGACAATTTCGGAGTACTTACGTGGCCTCGATCGGCTTAGAGAGTCTATGGTAAAATATAAATACCGGTTTCGATTATTTTCCCGAAATCGTTTATCTAAATTCATTTCTCGACAATTTACTGAACGCGTACGTTTATTTAACGTTGATAATACGTAATTAAAAATATTAATATAGATGCGCCTATATATATTTGTAGTAGAACCTATTGGATTTTATTATTATTTACCGAAGCGTAAGTACGCGCGTTGGGTAAAATCGTTTTGTAGAATAATGACGCGAATCGCGTGTTCGAACGACGAAAACGACTTCGTGCCGGACATTTAAAAACGGAATCGTCGCTTCGCTATAGCGTTAAAATAATTTTCCGTACGCGATACGCGGCGTTCAAAAGTGGCGGCGAAATACCGTCGTGTTCGACGTGGAAAAGGCGGGCTTCCGTTTCGGTAATGTCGGCGAAAACAAAACGGTCAAACGGCGAGGAACGAGACCGCGGGTACCGTAAACGCCGACGCCGGTTAGTCGGTCGGGTTGGCCGTGACGTCGCCGGCCACGGACCAAAATCCGAAATCAATCGGCCGTAATCGTATTACGTAAGTAGCGCGCGTATTCTATCGTAAACAGCTGGCGGATGATCCGTTTCCGTTCGTCGGCGGCCCGTTATTCGCCGCGAATTCACACTATTATTCCGCGCGCGCGGCGTATAAATATACGCATATACGCCTATATACGTACAAAATGAACACTGTTCCGTCGAAATTACCGGCCGGGCACGCATTATTTTATAGTGGTTTTTGGAACAACGCTAATATGATTGTACACACGTATGCAAATTTAATATATAGTTGTTAGTCTAGTTATACGGCTAAATGCCGGTATACAAACAAAGGGTAGTTCTGAGAAATCGAAAACGCGATGATGTGGTAGATACACACACACACACACACATATATATATATATATATATATATATTTAATGTATTGCTTATACCGTACGTAGCGTTATAGTACACGTTGTGCGCGTATATTATTAGTCTCGACGCGGTTAATAATTATTATTGTGTACCTCGAGGTTCTCTAGATGAGGAACGGTAGGTCGAGTACTTCTCTAACTCTCATCCTCGGGATCGTTCCTAAATGATAACTGGGTTTCGTATCGTACGCCGCGTCGATCGCCGGTTTTGTGTCGTTCGGGTTACGTTTGACGACGAAAACGAACTCGTTTCGCACGGTTCGAAGGGAACGCGCGTATTTTTCTATTTACGCGATCCGAAACGGCAATTAATGCATTACGTACTTGAACATCGAACACGCGTAACCAAGCGGCATTGTCGTCGAATCGTAGTAACGACCGTACACTATTCGTGAACATTACCGTACGACGAATCGAACGGTCGAATATTTTTCGAATACGACAGACAACGTTGAAATGTCGGGGTACTTTTTTAACGAAAATCGGCCGTCGCGATTAAAATCGACGTTTTTAAATTGGTCACGAGACAATTAGACGATTAGACATTCGACGGAGGCATTCCGTATGGAAAATATAACGATCATCGTGGACATGGCGAACATTGACGTTTATTTTAAAACGTGTTTCGGGAATGATCCGTTACGTTTTTACGTACGTCATGCGTTTATTTGTATAGGAATTTTTAAAATTTCCATTTTTCACGACAATTCGCGCTCCCGAACGGTGTATCTCCAATCGTTCGAGGAGGAACCTTTCGCAATAAATGGCGAAAATCCGGTTAAAATATTTGTATTTATCAATTTAAACTGAAATTATACGCACATAAGACGATACTGTAAAATCAGCGAAACTCAACGTGTCCTTAAGTGTAACGTGGTAGTTAAGTTAAATTCTATGCGTACCGACCACGTTTATTATACGACCGGCGGAATTCATTTAAACACTGACGACAAGTGATTATCGAAAAAAAAAGAAAGCGACGAATAAAAACGTTTACATTATTTTAGACGGTTTCTCGTCGTCGTCATCGGTTCGAAATTGGCGTTAACATTTTTTCGCCATTATTAATTCCGTCGGGCGATTGGGGCGGCGCGAATTATGTCTCGAGTCAAACAGCGGCGATCGATCCGTCGAACGTGTCCAGCGGAATGGTGCGACTGTGAAGGTCGCTTTGCCGGTTGGGAACGAATGGACGACGAGAAAAACTCGGAATAAAGTACGGCGAATTATCGTAGACGAGCAATACGCGGAGCGATTGATTAGGCGTGTTTCGGGCACGTTAAAAAAACGAACGAAAATAAAAAACGACGACGATAAAAAAGCCTTTATATTATACAGTTTTCGGCCATTGAAACGTTGGAAATTGTTTTTATTATGCGCGGCGAAACGCGTACGCACGTGTGTATACGTGTACGTACGTACAATAGATAACTGTATATAGCGGTGCCGAGGTGGTGGAAAGGGGGCAGGGTCGGACGCGGATCGGGTTAAAAGGCCGTGCGAAGGGACGAGACCGGACGTACAACGAAAATATAAAAAAAATGCCTCGAAATAAAAAAAGCCTCCCGGGCATTTTCGTCCCGGCAAATATCCATGGCAACGGGCAGATTTTTTATTTTTTATTTTTTTTAACCACTCCTTTTGACCGGCGACCCCAGCGCGTATCGCCGACGCCGGCCGGTTCGGCGGGCGTATTACACGTATATAAATATACAATATACGGGCGCTTTTCACGAAAACAGTCCTTTTTGTACGCCGCCGCCGCCGCCGTCACCACCACCGCCAGTGCGGATGTTCCGTTAAAACGAGGCGCGGTAGAATACGCTAACGAAAAACATGAAAATAATAAAAAGCGATGGAAATAAAATCGAATATGGAATACCGTATACGTACGCAAACACATCGGCACAAATACACACATACACACACACACACACACACACACACACACACACATATATATATATATATATACGTATATACCTCGTAAATAAAAACGAGAAACGCGGGACGGTGTCGGCTTTTGATTAAAGGGTGCGTGTGCGAGTGAAATATTACCTATGTACGACCGCGAATAGGTTTTTCGTTTTGTTTCTGGACTGGCACGTTTCCCTCGTCCCCGCCACCGTAACGCGACGAGTAAAGAAAAACAATTAGATAGGCAAAATGAAAAACCGAAATTTTTTTATCGAACCCAGACGATAGAAATCCGAAATCGGCGCTCGGTACGAAACGAACGTACGGACGTTAATGTCCTTCACGACGACTTCACGCTCGACCGAATAATAATCGGTCGACAATACTTGGCGTGTAAACACGAAAATTCGAGTAGCGGCCAGCGGACTAGACGAACGAAATTGTTCTTCCGATTATTCGAAAGCGCCGAACTTGTGTATGACTTGTGACTTGCGTTTAACGCTTAAGACGTTCGCTTGTCCGGTTTATTCAACAAGTATCGAATTGATATAGGCTGGTGTCACGAAGATTCGTTCTGGTCAGTTTTGAGTTTTATAAGTACATCGTAAATTCCTGGTTCCAACGTTATCGGGAACATTCGTAGCAACGGTTCAAACGTATCTCCTCAAAACGGGGTTTTAAGGTAACTTTATTCGAACGAATCGAAACAGTAATTTTCGGTTTTTGTTTTAAGTTAAGCTCCTGTTTCACTTTTTCCATAATTTATCGCGATACACCGAGAGTAGCGTTCGATTTGAACACGGTTTCCGGCGAAGCTTCCCGAATCGTGCCGCCGCGTCTTGGCGAAACGTCCTTATATCGTTCGCGGTGTATTGTAGCGTGTACGAAAGTCGTACCGGCCGGCGTTCGAGTCCGCGGGTATATCGGGTTTTTCGGCGTTTCTAAAAATAACTCGAACGTTCGCCGGTTAAACGTAACAACGCAACGACCGTTACGACGTCGAACGCGTCCGTTACGAGCGAGACGAAACACACTGTTCGTTCACGCGTCGTGCCGGCACGCTTATTGGACAACAATAATGTTGTTAGTCCCGGGAGAAGACGCGGCGCGCCCGGTCGAATTAAATATCGCTCGTCATCGGCGGCCAATTACGGTCGTTACGCGTGTCGTGCATTGCGTTCGCATTGTTACGGTTTCACAACGAGACACCGCCACCGGTTGCTGCCTACGGCCGGATATGAGGTTCTTGCCCGGGACGACGGCACGCGCCTATTAGTAATTATACACAAACACACACACTTATGTATATGTGTGTGTGTGTGTGTGTGTATGTGTTATACGACATAAGACGATCCTTTCCTTCTTTCTTTTACTCGTGCGCTAGGACGAGACGGAACCGCCGGCGGCCATCCTGCACCTGGCTGGACATGAGCGCGCTATAAGGAATGTTACTGAAACCCCAACCACGACCGTAAAACGCGTAACCGTTCTCGTGTCACGGTCCGGATGGTCCGATGTACGTTAGACGACAGCAGCCGTCGTCGTCGGCGTCATAGTTGCCGAGCACGCGAAAGACGTTTTCGATCTTCGACCGCCGGATAGGCGGCGGGCACAGGGGAAACGGGTTTACTCTATTCGACCGGACGTCGAATAGGAAGCGAGTGTCCGGTACGTTCCCTTAGGCCGATTTCATCACGGGTGCTGTCCGCGCTCGAAATCGAATTTCGTTTTTTCGAAGGTTAGTTACTCCGTCGTAGATCCCGTCCCGTGTAAGATGGCTCGACGACCGCGGCGTTTCTCGTTCGAACGTGTAACGTATTCGTTGGCCAGTTTTCCGTACGCTGGAGAGAGGTCCGTTCCTCGTTTTCCTGTAGCGCGTATCTTTCCGTACGCGGCAATATAAGTACGCGCGCGAATTTCCGTCCGTAGGCATTCGACCGTAATACGACGACGTTTGCGCGGTGAAATTCGCCGTAACGGCAATAATAATTATCGTGACGCGGATAACCGGCGCTGTAATCGATACGACTCGAATTTTCCAGTTATTTATCGAGAAAGCGGATTAGGAGACGTAATAACGACGTACGTTTCGGCGTACACGCGAGCGGATAATGAGACGGCGGCGGAGGAGACATTTCGCGAATTATTCGAATATTATGTCTCACGTGCGACGTACAGACTTGGCGGGACGTTTACAACAATATAACATTAAACCGCGCGCGGCTAATAATATAAGATAATCCGCGGCATACATCGATACGACGGCGTTACACGTTATTATTACTATTGTAATCCGTCCGTAGCCGCGACGATAGCGCGCGCGTGTGTATATATATATAATATACGCGCGCGTGTAGGTAATAACAAAAGAAAATCTTTCGGAATTAACGACCCGCGTATTTTGTGTATGAAACGACGCGTACATATTCGAAACAGCTAAGACGTGCCGCGCGGTATCGACATTTTCTTTCAATATTTCGAAATACTCGGTCGTCGTTAAAGGTTAAACATATTACGAAGCTTTTGAATATATATATATATATATACGTGCGCGCGTGTGTGTATGGACACTTTGCGCCGTGATGATAAATAATATTATAAATATTGGTCGGTGCCGCACGTACGTCGACGACGCGCAGCTGGTGTGTCGACAAATCGTAACGATCGAAATAATAACGATAATCGCGTTTGAAATAAAAAAAAAAACAACAACGAAACTATCGTAAACGTACGGGAAAAAAGAACGACTAATATATATATATATATATTTCGGTGTACGTGACGACTGTACGGGAAAAGTTAGAGGGAGTATACACGAAGAGATGGGGCGGACAATTACGTCCGAATACGTTGAATTTCGCGCATTGGTATAGGGTAAATTATAAATACGCGCACATATATACGTCGCAAGCGTGTATAGATATTCGTACGGTCGGGTCGGTCGTTAAGTATAAACGATTCGGCCGTGATCGCGGGGAAAATTATAAAAACGAAAGAAACTAACGTACGATAAATCGGGACGACAGGAGACGCTCGTTGGTTTTCGACGGAAAATACTGCGCGAAAGGAAACGTATTATCGCGGTCGGTTCGAAAGACGCGCGTGTTATACGAAACATAAAAATAAACGAGTACGAGACACGTCGGGCGAATAACGTACGTGGACACGTGTTGTTAAATACTTAAAAACCGAATCTAACCGATAATAACGTACCTAAGCTCGTGCGTGAGGCGCACTCGGCTATACGCGTCGTATTTGGCGGGTTGGTATTATAATGTCGAGGAAACGACATACGCGTGAACGTTTACTGAACAATCGTTCTCGAAGCGAGCGACGTTTTACGGAAGCAATTCGATCGCGCGCCGAATTTCGGACGAATCGTTCGTCTAATCGCGACACCGTTTTACACGAGAAACGAACGATCACGCGTCCGATAGTGTCCAAGCCGAGTTCGCGAAAATATCGTTTCTATTTCACGGTTTAACGTTTCCCGGGACAATGATCGGTTTAGTTAGCGGCCTTACGACCATTTCGATAGAAAGAAAATCTATTTCCATTTTTACGATACGGTCGTATCGGCGAATTGATAAAATAATAAAAGTGACACGGTATATTTCGCGACGCGTATTTATTTCGTCGATATACTTCGAACTTTTTACTTCGAGCCCTCAACGTTATGCCGGTAAACGAAAATTGCCCGTACACCGTTAAAAGCGTCCTCGAAAAACCGTAACGAAGGTTAAACGGAAGTAAATTAATACGTCCGCGTGGTTGCGGCGCTTCGATTAAACTCGACGAGTCGGCGCGAGTTGACCAGAAACGAAAATAACGAAGAATACTCGTTTCCGCGTTAGTTGTAACCCCACCTCTCCGGTAGCGCGTTATTCGACGGGCGTTTTTCGTGCACGTCACCGGGTCAGCGGGTTCAGACGATCCGTTCGGGTTTTTCGTTGATTTCGGAACGTGGCCCCAGACAGGGCTCGTTTTCGTCCGATCATCACGTACCGCCGTTGTGTTGGTCCGGCGCGCGTTCGTAATTTACACAACGATGGACAACGGACGACGGCAAACAAACTACGCGATATATTTGCGCGTCGTGAATAATAATTCGGGTAAGGAATCGACAACACGTACGCGCCTATGCCCCACCCCCCCCCATCACGGCTCCGGCGCGTATTACTCTCGGATCATTTCCGGATACACGATTTCATATGGACCGACCGCGGCTTACGCGGTCGCCGGGAAAATTAATTGAATCGAAAAACTGACGAAATTTTCGCGGATTACGCGTACGCGAGTGACGTGGCGGACCGTCACCGGTTTACGTACGCGAAATACGAATTAACCTTTCGGGTTCCCCCCTACCATCTCCATCCGTAAAGCCGATTCGTCCCGACGATTTAACAACGGTCTGTTGGAAACGTTGTACGAAATGTTTGTTTCGTGGACGTTGTTCGCGACGGTACACGGCGGTGGCCGCCAAATCGAACGGGATACCGTCCGAACGAAACAGGAACTTCGTGTCGAGATAGATTCGATATCGCGGGGTCGTACCCGAACCCGAACGCGTGCGTGTAGCCCTCGTCGATTGGCGGGTAGAGCGGTAATACGAAATAAAAACGAAACGAAACCGAGTCGTATTAAGGAATAATACGTGTAGCATGTTTATCGCCGGATCGCGATGCGCTATACGATAGGACGACGCCCGTGACCTTATTATTACTATCGTGTTATTTTGTTTTCGGGAGTTTCGCATGTGGCGAACATCGGAAGTGGACATTATGTGACATGTGTGTGTGTGTGTGTGTGTGTGTGTGTCTCATAGGAGGAACTGACACGCAATTTCTAACGCAGGAAAGGACATTAAGTTTCCACTAACACGGACAGATCGTTATCGCGACTTCGGTCAGCGGTGTGTGTATAATAATAACGACAACGGCTACACGACGACAAATAGTAATGGAAATCGCGCGATATTGTACACGTGTGTTCTACGCGCGTGTGATATATTGGTGTGTGTGTGTGTGGGCGAGGATATCGTGCGGACGAAATATCGGAATTACGGGAATAAAAATGTTAATAATTTATACTTACGGTTCGACGTTACAATAAAACCGTTTTCTATATAATATCACGTACGTTATCGTTTCCGACGATCGAATAATAATATACGGTACGGGCGGCGAAATTGTATTTCCGGTAATGACCGTTCGGCGGTGGTGACCCGGTACGGTGTTAATTTCGTTTTCGGTGGGTTCCGAAAGAAAATGGATGCCCGTTATTATTGGGAGTGCGTTTCCGTCACCGAAACGGACGGCCGTCGATAACGGCATGGCGTCGTACGACATTGGCGACGTACCGTCGCGGCGAACTGGTTTCGAATTCCCGTCTTGATCATTATTCTAGCGCGTTACCGACGGTTAGGTCGATTCGCGCCAATCCGTGTTTTCTTCCTGCCGGGCTAAATTGAACAACGGATGTTCGTTAGGACGGCCGCCGACCAAATTGTTCGCTATTCTAGTTGGTACACGAACGCTAAACATTACGCGTATACGCTTTATACGTAAATGTATTCCAGGCTCGTGTTACGGACGAACGGCGTTTTTAATTATTATTATATATCGGCGAAAATGGGGAAAAAAATGATTGATACGGTCAAGGGGAATGGGAGAATATTTTAATTAGAACGTCGTGATTAAAAGGCAAATTTTAACGTTAATTATTAATTTTTTTTCGCGTAATATATACCGTTTTATCGTGTAGGTTTGCGCGTTCGATCGGGTGGACGTATTAATTAAAAATTGCGTATATGATACGATAATATGCCTCAGGGAGAACGATAAAAAAAAAACGGCTACCCCGACGTGCTCAGGGGTTTTGTCCTCTCCACGTTCGCCTATAAAATCCGTCCGATACTATACAGGAAAACCGAATATAAAATCAATAATATATTTACGCGTTCGAACGGCGGTAGAAAAAAAACGGATAAAACGTTGAATAGCGGCGGCTCGTCTCTCTCCCATACCCACTCACTCAACTCTCTCATTCTTTCTCTCTCTCTCTCTCTCTCACTCTATCTCTCTCTCGTACACTTACCAGATGGCGATACTGGTCGAGTCGCGCGGTATAGGTGGTTCACGCGTATATATTATAATACTCATTTACGTGCGCATATGTTCGTATATATATATATATATACATCGGCAGGGCGAGAAAGCGCGAATGTTTCAGACTCTCTATCGAAAAATATAATGTTCCGAAATTGTGGAAACGTGAACGATTGCCGTGGCTAAGTGAACGAACGATACGTCCCTGACCAAAAACGTAAATCCGTGTCGGAGTCGCTCGGGTTCCGTTGAACAAAGTTATCAGACGATGTGATGACGCCCGACTGAACGTCCAATTTTAAGTAAATCGCTTATCAGATTCCGAAAAGCGTGCAACTGAATCGGTTCCCGGTAACCAAAAAAATAATAGCCTTCGACAAGTCGTTCTCAAAATACTTTCGACGAGAATCGGATAAAATACACGAAACTACTAAGGTATAGAGTAACATCAGTTTATGGCGCATATTACTGGCGACCTGAAAATAAGAAAATCGGTTGCGTTTTCATTCGTTCGGTCACATCGTTTGGGTGTGACCATTTTGCCGATCTGATAATAGGGATACCTTCGACGCAGTACGGAGACCGCGAAATTAGGTAAATATAGCGGGGCGATCGAAAACGAACCCTGCGTGATTCATCGTGAAGAATCACGTGACGGCCGGTATAACCACGAGCGGACATTTTCAGTCGAAAAGATAATTGACGAAAATATACGGACATCGAATCGGTGGTCAACTGTTCGCGTTTGACGGAACACTTAACGAAACACGTACTTCGAGAACGTTTCGTTATTGTCGTATCGCTGAGCGCGTGAATAGACCAACGCAACGGACCACAGGACTACCGTAATCGGTTACCGTGCACTATCGGGACGATCCAATTGGACGGCGACGTACCGTAGCGTACATTTTCGGGGCGACTGCGACGGGAAAACTGCGGTCGTGTATCGGCGGGTTCGGACAAGTCAGCAACGAGGTCAGTGTTGAGCGACGGAACGGACGGACGTCGGCACTGGTGGCCCATAAACCAGTGCGCGCGAAGAGACCGACCCGTAACGCCGGCGATAATAAAGCCAGCGGAAACTATCGCCGTCCCATTATAATATATGGCGACGAGAGGTGGAACAATGGACGAATAAAATATATTAAATACGTGTTTCGGCGTGTGCAGAAACGGCAAACGTGAGAAAAAAGCCGAGGTGTGCAGCGAAAATAATCGGCGGCAGCTCGCGTTAATATATACGACGACGGCGTCCCGTACGCAACGAACCCGCGGATCCCATGGGAATTTTCTGCAGGTATCGTTTGGCGACCGCCTACGCCTTTGCGAGCGCGAGTGCGCGCGCACGCGTGCGCGCGGACGGACGAGCGCGGAGGGTGATTCCGCAGTCCGAGCTACCGTCTCTTTCTCGCGACCGCCGTGTCCGCCACGACGCGGAAGCGCTTCCTCTCGCTCGCTCTCTGCCCGGCTCACGCCGGTTCCTCCCGAAAACTGGTTCCGCCGCGCACTTGTCTCGCGCGTCTCCTCCGGCGTTTTCTGCATAAAATTAAAGGCGTCGACCTGACGCGATTTTTCCCACACTTTGCACGCGCCCGACCACGCGTCTGCAAACGCCCGCGGCCCAACGACGTTTCAGTAACACGTACAGTTATCGGCGACCAACACACCCCGGGCCGATACCGACGCGATCGGTTATACGTCGTACAACAATCGCGGTACGCCGGTCGATCGGCCGACGACCACCATTGGTAAAATTCGCGCGAAATATCCGGCCGACAATTTTCGGCGAAAATGTACTCCCGAAATTATTATCGCGAACGATACCGTGCACGCGCGAAATTCTAGCGCGGCTTTTGTTCGAATTCCGTAGTTTTAACTTCGTTACGGTTATCGCGCTTGTCGTTTCGTTCCGCGACTGAAAATAAACGAATTCACGTTTTTGTGGCAATTTCGCGGTTTTCCGCCATTTGCCGAAGAATAACAAACAAACAACGTTTTTTCGTTATTATTATTATTTTTTCGATTTCGATCGTTTTACGATGAGAATTCAAGTCAAAATGCGTTTGTTATAACGCCGAATCATAAGGAGTGTTAAAAAAGAAAAAACCGAAAATTTCAAATATCGAATAGAACAAAAGCTATTGCCTTCGTAGTCTACAGTACGATTTCCTGCCAAAAACATATCGGGTAAGTGTGTACAAAAATATCACTACGTGTATCTCGCGAAACTTCGAACCCGGGAAACCTTATTAAAATCGTCACTCGGAAAATACTTAGGCATGACTTGTCCAGTAAATTAGGGAACACGCGCGCGTCAAAATTATTTCGTAAACTATTCGTTTTCGTTAAACGTCACGTCGAAACATATATTGTACCTAATAAGTGACGTTACGATCGTGTTTTAGATTTCGGGTTTCCAACGAATAACTTTAATCGATACGCGAAAATTCGTCTAGATTTATAAATATTATATATTCGTCCGGTCACCGACGACCTAATAAAATATAAACCGACTACGTTCGTAGACGACGTTGCCGGAACGTTCGTTCTAAATTTTACGTTGAATCAGTCGATCAGGATAAGAATTAACCCACGGTTCCATATGGTGTTGTGGAACCGCACGTTTTCATAAACGCTTCGAAAAGTCCCAACGAAGCGTGTACCACGGATACCATAGTGGTTATAATAACGTTGTCTGCGGGATTGAAAATAACGGAACGTTATTTTACGTACCGGGGCGTAGTAGTCGCGTCTCTAGTAGCGGACGGGGTTAATACGATTTTAAAATCGGGGAAATTATTTCGAACACTTCGCGAATTTAAATGTTATTCGCAATTACACCACGCACGACCGTTTCGTTTAGCGGTAATTACAACGTTGGATCCATTACGTGTATTCGCCGTTCTAAAGTTCTAAGTAATTATCTAAATAAATTTTCCGAATAATTAATATGATTAATGCGACGATAAACCTTAAAAAACAATTGTGCGTATGTACTCGACTACGACGAACGAATATTTTATTCAACCGACAGGTACGTGGTATAAATACGCCTGGTTAAAGTTGCACGAATTTTTCGAAACGTAAATATTAACGCGTAATCATTGGTTCAATACTCGTCTATATGAAAGCGCGCGGTTTTGCGTTCGTCGCGATTGCCTTCGAATTTATTTCGAACAATAGATTTATTATAATTAATACGTTTTTTCGTTAAAAAATAATATTTCCAATCGTCGTTCGCCGAAATGAACGTTTCCGGATGTTGGGGATAACTTCGTGCCAAAAAACACTTCTAACATCATCGCGTGATCGCGAACGTTGAATTCGTTTTCTCTCGAAAACGTATCATCGAACGATCGTACACATAAAATAGGAAAAATCGTCGAAAAATACAAATCGTTTCGCGACGTCCGCGAATCTGGGCTTGGACCGTTTTATAGACTCGAAACGTGGACAAACACGAGAAATCCGTTTTTCACACGTGGTACCTATCTATCGCGTATATTCGTTAATTGTTATTTTGTGTTTGTTTTCTAAAGAAACAAAAATGAAATCGAAATAAATTCTAAGGCAAACATTAGACAATTATCGGTAACTCGCCAACGATTATTTCCGAATCGTCTACATTTACCTAATCGTGACAAGTTCTCGTTGAACGTCAACACGGTCGTGTATACACAACGCAACGGGCGTGTATCATCGTTTCGTAGAAATTTAGTGAACTTTTCGAGTCGGACCCGCTACCGTTTACGGGCGTAGTTCAACTTCGTCGGCGCTTAAAAGTAAATTTCGTTATAAATCGACGAAATTTTTCGAGCGGAAAAAATTACCTGTTTACACGGGCGTCCCTCGTTCCCGACTGTTGTTCGCTAATCCGTGCGTACTTGTATCGCGATTGATCGTTTGCCCGCACGGGCTTCTCGCGATTTCGCGCGTCATTGCCCTAGAGTGTTCAAAACATAACCGAATTGGCTTCATCTCCACGTTTTGTACGGTTCCGCGTGTAAATAATTTACGGCGAAAACAGAAACGTTTAGACTTACCGGACGCGTCCCGGGTGGGCTGACGTATGTTCCATCGTGTACATTCGCGCTATAGTCTTTATAAGAAAAGGATACCAACGATCATCGAAACGCAATCGTACCGGGTACGTTCAAATTGAACGTTTAAACCGACGTGGTGACGAAAGTTATTAGAAATTGAATTCGAACGTCGTGTTTGGCAACGCCGGAGATGAACAGACGTGTGAAAGAAACGGGAAATTCGTAAAAACATCGGGTACCGTTTGCTTCGGGCACCGGATGGTGCGTAGTAACGCGCTTATTAACGTCGAAGGTAGTCGTAGCGACGACGTCGACGGAATAATCGAAATTGTTCGTCCCGTCGCGAGAAAACCGATAATTTTTCGCCCGCACACGACGGATGCCGGCTAACTGTGAACAACACATTGTCAAGTATGTCCGACAACGCAATAAGCGTTTCCTGAAGTCGGTTGAAGGAAATCGTACGGTCGAACTACTATAGGTCTTTGGTTTTCCGGAGCAATTCGTCCGGAAATACGTCGAGTCGACTATCGTTTTTGAGTTCGGCAACGCGCGTATCGCGGTCGGCCCACCCGGAATCGTTCCGTTTTTCTGACATTTCCGCGTTTCACTTCGTCGCCGTAGCAGCGGCCTATTGCGCCGAGTCACAGTGGTACACGTTTTCCGAGAAGATCCGCGAAATGCTGACGTACGATCGCGGTTAGATTCTGACCCGCGAAAATTGACGTTCGATTTGAATCAAACGCAAATGTACATGGGCGAACGTGAAGGTTCCGTCGAAAGAAGAGGCGCGTATATATATATTCGAAAATGTCGAGCAGAAATCTGGAAATTATTTTCGAATCGGGACGAATTTGCAAAAGTTTATTGCACGTACTACCTGCGCGTGTCACAAGTGTGATAGCTGTCATTGTGCGAGTCGACGCGCGCGCACGTTGAAATTTCGCAAAAATTTTACCGGGGCGATACAACGTCCCGGTTTCGCCGGCGTAAATTATTACCGTCAATAACGACGGTGTCGACGTTCGGACGTCGTCGGTAATAATAACGCGACGCCGGACTAGTTCCGGTACGTAACGACGACGACGACAATGTTAATACGGCGCGAAACGCTTTATCGCGATAACAGCGGTCATATTCGCGGAAACGTCCTCGTCCGGTCCGAATCGAGTCGTTCTCCGTTTTAACGCGCGAGTAGCGTCAATTTTTCGAGATCACGCGCCCACCGGGATTCCGTTCGTTTCGGGTACGTGGCCGAATCGCCGCCGGTTCCGTTCCCGAAAACGTCGTAGACGCGTCGACGTCGAATTCTCGGCACCGTTTACGAGCGAGACGATAATCCAACCGGTTGCGTGGCGTTCGAACATCCGTCGTTATACCGTCATTCGGGAACGGCGGATTTCGCCAACCATCGCGTTACGTTTACAACGATACCGTCCTATAGTCGTTCCACGTTCACAAGTCGGGCGCGAACGCGCTTTTATGCCGTCCACGATTCGTCGCTGCGGTATTAGCGAACCCGCGGGTACCGCGCTAAATATTTCGCGTTATTTACCACGCGCGGTCGTCCATATCACCGGCTAAACGCCCGTATTGGCAACGGACTATTCCATTCGCGGCGGCCGTCGAAAACGTTCCCGTCCGGAATGAATGGCCACCCCTCCCGCCCCCTGCGCGGAAATACTTCGCCGCGGAGGGCGGTTCGCTAATAGCCGGCCGGATACGCGCGAGCTCACTTTTATCTCCGGCCCGTAGTACGGTATTTTAAATAAATTATATTTTCCCGTTTTTAAACGAAAAACGCGTCGGTCCGGTGGCGGCGGCGGCGGCGGCGGCGGCCAAACAAAAGGACATTAAGATAATGGAAAACCGGGCCGATGGCGTTCGAGGGGAGGGGACTTGCCGTTATATTCGTACATGTGCGTATATCTCGTTGCCGATGTTGTTGTGTTTTTTTTTCTACCGTGAATCCACCATCGACCGCCACCGCCGCCCTCTCCGCCGTGCACTGGCCAGTTCCCAGAAAATGGTCAAACAATGACTAATGGCAAAAGCCGTAAATATAATAAATCTAGGTTTTGGCTCGGGAACGGTAATCCCCGGGGCGCATACACATACACACGCCACTACGTGTGTATATATATATACATACATCCAGGGTCCCCGGGTTTTAGGGTTTTAGTAAATTTCTACCCGCGTCGTATCCCTGAGCCCGCGGGACGGGCGAGCGAACGAGCGCGCGTGCGTATACGCGTGTGTGTGTGTGTGCGCGTGCAAAACCCCATTTCTGTCACTAAAACAAGATAGGAAAAGGACAACGGCACCAGCAGCAGCAGCAGTAGCAGCAGACGGGGAATTGCCAAAACCCTCACAGCCGTCCCTCTCCTCGTATCTCGCGTCCCGCAACCACCTATACGGACGCTCGTCTAACTCAACAACGTTCGTTACCTCCCCTATTCGTTCTCTACTCTCCTCCACGACCCTCTTTGTCGCCGCAACCGCCACTTTTCATCCCCCTCGCCCGCTCGCTTTATACTGTACCCGCAGATCCCTTCAAAACATATAGCCTGTTTTCCGTTTTCGCGATGGAACGGGAAATAGACGTGCCCATACAAAGGTCCCGTACCTACCCCCCACCGTACTGGCCCTCCGCCGATCGACCGTTTCCCTTCCCCTCCACACACACAAAACCTCTCGGCCACCGCCGAAATCCCTTCACTTCCGTCCCGTCATTCGGTGTGTAACTGTGTGTGGAATTCCAATGAAATACAGATGCCCCCCTCTTTCTCATCCACATCGCATCCCTTTCGACCGTCATTCCCTCTCCACCTGCCGCTGGCCTTAGGATTTTATCGGTGCACATACGCGTACGCATACACGTAAACAAAACACACACACTGACGTATATATATAAATTGTCCCCTCCCTTCCCGTGCACCCCACCACCCGAACCCTCTCCGTCAAAATAAAATGGCTCTCTTTGACATAAGGGTATCCCTTACGCTCCCACCCTCTATGAAAAACTTTTCTGGCCATCTCATTGGTCCGTTCCAAACGGGCGGTCCCTTCGTACTTATTCAACCCCGAAGGGACGATGGAAAAAACGTATCGTTAATAATATGACGTTGGACAAAAAACAAAACACACACACACACACACCCACATACACACACATATACTGCGATTTAATTTAAAAAAATAAAACGTAGGAAAAATATGAAAAAGCCCTCGATTTATCTTATTGGTATTTTTGTATTTTGCTGAAGCTATTAATAATTATGATGGACATGAACTACCGGTAAAAATTGAAAAAAGTTTTTTATCTGTCCTACACATACATACACATACTCTGTCTCTCTCTCTTTCTCTATATATATATATATACACTTTTAAATTATATTTAAATTCAGCACTTTTTTTTGTTGATAAATGACTAATTAACGTATTTGATTATTTTTTAAATATTAATTTTAGAATACACATAATCGATTAATTTGTATAATAATAATTTTGTTATAACTTAGATAAATATAATTATTGTATTCAAAACGGGGTTCAATTGTTTAATATAATTAAATTATAGGAAACGGTTATTTATTTAACCATAATCTTCTTAAATTATTTTTAATATTAACGAGTTTTTTTTTAATTTTGTTATTATTCTGTCATTCAGTACGAATAAAGTAGAAATAGGCGATAAATTGTACTTTACAGAGTTTATAGCGTTTTAATAATTGACGACGTCTGGACGTAAAAATATCAAACATTTTTATTAAAAATATGCCGCTGCAGTCACGCGGTGTGAGCGTCACTTTTTTTGTTAATTTCGATTTTTAATTTTATAGGTATTAACATTTTGTTTTTTATTCGATAACGTTAATCACTAGTTTGAATTATGTAATAACTCGATTTTTTAACACGCGCGCGTACACATACACACACACACACACACATACATACATATATCGTATTGTATAAAAAAACTGGCCTACGATTTAGGAATATCGGGTATTTATTTTTGGCTTTTGCTCTGCGTACGCGAATGGTAATCGCGTAATATTCGTATTCGTCCGTACCTCTCGTTACGATCCAACGGTCGATCGCGGTAGTCCCCGCGAAATTCTGTTTAGGATAATTTTCCTTGTCAACCGTTGGAACGATCGGCGGCCGCGTCTCGAACGATTCTCTCGGAAATTAACGTCCAACAAATTACGGTAACGTGCCGCCGAACGCCAGTTGGTTATTAGGCGAATAGCGACGTACGTATAACGCGTACAATTTATTAAAGCGTTTCGCCCCGTAATTATTTAACGAACGCGATAATTTATACGACGCACATTATATCATACGTAATAACTAGCGCGCGAGAACACTATCGAGTAATAGGGGAGGTTGCTTTCGGGTCGGTTTATTATCAAACCATTAACGCGGCATAGCCGTTTCAATAATAAAAATTACAATTATCGCTATTACGCGCCGTGCGGTTTCCGATTTACAAATTCCGATACGCGACGTGGTAATACGCTCGTGAATCGCGAACGTTCGCGCGTATTTCTTATTGGTTTTTTACACACACGCGCGCGCGCGCGACGAAAATAAAAAAAAAACGGTACACACGTTGGACGGATTTCCGAGAGTTTTTCGCGTACAAGTAACGCGAATGTGGTTGGTCACCCCGCCACAAGTATGGCCGGCCGGTGGGAGAGGTTTTCCCGTAACGAAGACGATTTCTCGATACAATCGACGAACAATATTCGGATACCGGTTGATAGCGTTGTAAAATTATAACGTCGGCGTGCCCGGCGAATTCGCCGGTAGAGGGATCGATACGAAACGTGTCCGTCGTATTGTCGAATCGGTTTTTTTTAAGACGAAAATTGTGGTTACTCAAACGACGTATGGTGAATATTCCGACGGGTTACGTTACGTATTCGTCGGCCGTTTTAGTGTTTTGTCTTACGATTCGGTTTTGAACGTCGAAGAGTATTGGATTTGGACGACTACACCGTTGGCGCGCGTGTAGCGACGTCCGTTCGGCTTATAAACGTAATATCGTTCTCCGGTTCGTACGGGAAACCGACGTCGATTTTTGATCCGGCCGTTCGAATTTTTCGGTTCCATCGTTTGGAAAAACCAACGTTACATTACGCGTCGACGGGGACACGGACCGGGCGACAACGTTAATCCATAGCGATACGAGGAAATTCGCCAACGCCAACGGCTATCGTATTTCCATAGATAACCAAGTTCAAATCGTTCTCCCGCCGTGTGTTACGGGAACAAAACGTCGACGGTCGTCGCGTTAATTCGATTTATTTAAATCGGCGAAAAATCGTTCGCCACAATAGACGAGTTAAACGTCGGACGGCCGAGTACATTACGTTTGCCCGGTCCCGGAACATATTCGTGCGCCGTTGCGGGAAACGACCGTCAGTGTCCTAAAGAAAAGTTTTACACGTGACGATTTACGAACGTATCACGTAACAATTCGTCGTATGGTTGTTCGAGTACACGCGAGCAGCGCGTTTCGATTGTCGACGTAAACGGTACGAAACGAACGGCGGAAACTGTCGACGATATTCGCCCGGTTTCGTGAACGGGGCGCGGTTTCCCGTCGACGGTGTGACGTCGTACGCGTACCGAAATGTCGACGAACGGGCTCGGTTACGTTTAACAGTCCCACGCGCGACAATCATACGAGTAACGGACGTACGCCGCGAAATTATCGTACTGCACACCGACGGACGATTGTCGAGGGGACGCGATTATCTCCGATAAGGTCGGGCGCGTTCGTTCCGTCGTTGAACGATTCGAACGAATCGGAAATCGAATTCGGTGGCCGTAATACGATATTATCGGCGTACGCGAATGGCGTTGTAACATGGCCGACGGAAGATTTGTAGAAAACGGTTTAATTCCGCGTTACGTTATCGCCGGCGATATTTACGACAAGCGCGCGGGTTCCGCGCAATAAGAAGGACCGGGCCGTATACGCCGTGATGTAATACGTTTCGGATTTGCCGAGAGACGTTCCGTTCCGTATTCGTTACACGTTCGTCGTCGCTTGTACGAATCGTACCGCCGACGCCCCGCCGTTTACCGTCAACCGAGAATACTAACGCGTACCGGGCTCGAACCGAAATCGCGACCACAGCCGACGACGGCTAAGGGGGGGGGGAGAGGGCGATTCGTTTTTGGACCGCATTTACGTTCGCGTCGACATCCAAATAAACTTCGTCGATACAATCAGCGGCCGCCAAGCCGATCCGACAATCCGGAATTGTTCGCGAACAATTTTCGTAAACAATATCGCCCCGTTATCCGATAGTAAACGTCCGCGCGTGTTACGAACTACCGGTCGGTGCGCGTAATCAATCGTTCAAACCCTTACGAACCGGACTCGGCCCGTGAACACGTCCCACGGCGTCGTCGTTGGTCGTACGACGGTTCGTATTCCGTTTGCTCGTCCGGTTAACCGTCGCCGTTGTTCCGATTGTGTACGTCGGCGAATGCATCGAACGAACAAGACCGTAATAGATTATCGTTCCAACCACCCGTGTGAGTACGACGGAAAAATGCCGAGTCGCGATTAATCGTGCGGCTGATTTACGTGTTTCGTAGTTGGGTACGACGGCGTCGTACAACCACACGTATGGTAACGAAATACGTTTGTCGAATTAATACGCGACTTTGGCGCGGGAGTTTTCGTGAATTCCGTTAAGGCGTCGTAACCAAACCCGCGGACCCGTTTTTAGTGTACAAACTACATAGTACGTTGGTTGGATTACTCGAAAAAATTAATTTTCCTACGAGTTCGCGAAATGATTGTTTAATTACGAGGAAACCCACTCTTCATCCTTCTCGCGAAATTTCGCCGTTTAATCGGAAATAACCAATAACACCCATACATTTACGTGTAATCACTGAAACGATTTTATTACTTAATTACATAAAAAATGTCCTCACAACTTTATCTGTATAATTTATACATTAATAGAATCATTTTTGAAATTTAGAACATTCTCACCATAGATATTAAAAGGTGAATGGATTTTTCGGTATCTTCACATCGAATGAAATGACCTTGGGATAGGCACAGTAATATGAGTCCAGAATTTGATCCTGCTAACCTATTGCGTCCTAGTGAAGTCAGGACTAGTCGTATAGTAAAATATACGACGCGTAACTATAATAATCCCGTTATTGCTTTTTAAATATTTTTAATTGACGCCAGAGAACAAGTAGACATATGTTTTTTACAAATGATTTTCCAGCTATAACCCTAGTAACGCCGATCCGCAGACGGCTAATTAATTCGTGCACAGCGGCCGACGACGTTTTGAATACTCCCTAAACGATTTTTCTTAATTTCGATACCAAATCAGTCGATTTGTATCCGCCATTATTACGCTCGACCGGCCGTGTCGGTTATAATACTCGGCGTTTTATTAAAAACGCGTCGCGGAAACCAGTATCGTGACTACTATTATTAGTTGACACGAAAAACATTAATTCTCAACTTGTATCCGCGTAAACATTTTTTCGGACCCGTTTTTTCGCCACTTCGTGTCCCTAATGCATTTTCTCCCGGAGTCGGAATCGCTTTTTCTCGTTCGTCGCGTATAATGAAATCAAAAGTCGTTTCGAAAACGAACGATTTATATATTTTATGTCGTTAAATTAATAATAAATTCCGTACATAGGCGCGAGTTTCAAACGGCCGGGAAAATAAAAATCGTTTAAAACGTTTTTAGAAAAATCGACCCGTTCGACGGTTTCGATTGACGACGGAATGATAATATGTATTCGTTTTCGTACTGGTTGAGGTACTCCTTTTTTCCGACTAGGCGTATTACTCGACCAATTTTTACGTTCGCGGTTTTTTTGTTTAACCCCAATTGTCTAGGCGGGGTTTCCATCCGTAAACCCGTCCGTGCCGCTGGATATATTCAATATCACGCGCTGAGTGGCGCGAATCGTGCGGTTAAAGAAAAGCGTTACTGCATTATTTCGAAAACAACGAACGAACGGCAATGCAGTATATTTATTTGAAAACTCGTCTTATTGAATCGCACGTTACGTATTGCATAAACCCATCGGCGGTATTGTACTAGTAAAATAAAATTCGTTCCAAACGGAAAAACACGTACGAAAACTACGGAGTTTCGTCGTCGTTAACATTATTAAATCGATTATAATTATTCGTCACTATTTTCGGTACATTTCGGACTTTAACGGTAATTAGGCGCGATCCCGTTGGTTTTTTGTATTTTAGCGGACTCCGGTCCCGTCGCGATTTTTTTCCATCGCACGGCTATCGCACGTAGACGGCATAAATCGTTCCCGGACGCGTCGTGGACCTGACTCGTTCGGGAACGTTATTTATAACTTAAAACCGTCAAATTTGATAGCGCGTGTACATGGCCAAGTGACGTGTTTTCGATGTGCCTCCGAAAAAAACAAAAACGAAACACGGACTCGTTCGAAATATTTCATTCGCGCCGTAACTTATTTGATACCGAAAACATATTTAACGCTTTAAATGTAGCGTGTGTACGCAATTAAAACGAATTAAAATATAATATTTCATTTTTCGCTATGGCCCGGCGTGCACAATTCGTCGTAAACGGTTTTTTCGCGTTTGTTATTTTTTTTTTTTTGTTTTTTTTTTGGTCAATGACACGCGTCAGATTAATACGACAAACCGCATAAATTGTAGTGGTAAAAAAAAAAGATGAAATACCACGGCACTAATACGTACGCCGTCGTTATTATAATCATCCCGAAAAATAACTTGTGTTCGTATTTGCCGGTTGTGTACGACTAGACTAACGGTTTTTGGAAATCGACGAGTACGTACACGTATCGACATCCTTCGATTCGTACGCGTTTGTGAAACGACGGAAAATGCAATCGACGACTGTAAATATTATTATACCGGCCACGTTGTGTCGCAAACGTTCGCGACCATTTTTGGTAAGAGAATATCAACGAAGAGGTTTTCGTAGTTTCTGGCCGCGAATAATATCGGGAAATGAATAATACGCGTTGTCGTCGCGTAACCGAAGTGCTTATCGGAACGACCACGAGAAGCGTTTAAATTGTCCCCAAAGTGTGTCGTCAACGAAAACAATCGCTCCTCGACGAGAACGGACAAACGGGAAAATAACCGTCCCGTTTTCGTTCGGCCGATTCGTTTTGGTCGTTCGGAAATTTCGTCCTGCACGTTGATAACGGCCATAACGATCTTAAGTACGGGCCGAACATACGAAATGATCAACCGGGCGGCGTTCGAAAACGTCTCGCTAAATTCGAGCGTTGCCATTCGAGGCCGTTTAAATATTTACCAGGCCGATATCGGTTTTAACGAATAAACTATTGACCCGTTGGACGCGGTAAATCGAAATTCGCCAATCGTCTGAATTCCGAACGCGTTACGATTCGCCCTACGGATGCGAATCGATTACTTGGCGAATACATATAATTAAATACGTGTAAACGTATTTGACGACAATTCGGAAAAACTTCGCACAGCCCGAGGTTAAATAATACGGGACGCGCGGGATCGGCTGAAAAATAAAACAAACGACACACGACGGAAATGAATTTTCGTACCACGGATTCGAGACTATTAACCGCGCGAAAAAGTTAGAACGTTCGATTTATCGGTCTATTTTATTAATATATCAATCGTATTCTCGTCGTCTCGGTAAAAAAAACCAGTTGTCTTCCCGCGAACTGATCGCGTAATTCCCCCCCAAAAAAAAAAAACCAATAATAGTACGGGGTTTTATTACGCGTGTTTAGGAACACTCTATTAAATTACGGTGTCCAATATTGGCGAAAAATACGGCGCGGGGTTTATAAAACGTTACGCCGAAAATATTAATTAAAATATATAGCGGCGCGTGATTGTGAACCGAACTTCAAACGCTTCGAAAGAATCAATTTGCGGAGTCGGCCCGCCGTGGTTTTTCGATTTTTGTAATTTGATTTGCGTAAACGTTCTATCCGAACCACTTTATACACTTAACGATATTTTCGGGCGAGTTGTTTCGCGTATCGAATTATTATTGTCCGGCAACACAATATCGCGCGTGTTTTGATAAACGAACACGGGTACTGACGACCGCGTGTGAACCGCGAAAGTTTTGTTCGGCGACGAAATAATACAATATTGGTACCCCCATTTATAACCCTTATACTTACCCCTTTACACGCGGCGTTTAGGCAACCGAACGTACAATTACGCGATTATTATTATTTTTATCGTCGTTATTACGAAATGTCACGTCAATGCCCACCAAAACATATAAAATTGCGTTTAAATACCACGCGTAGGAACCGTTCTAGTTTCCGAGCGAATACAATTCCGCCGGTAAGTCGCGCGATATTTGTATTGCGTAATTGACGAACCGTAATTTTGGCTTAGAACAGAAACGTCGGCGATATTCGCCCGAAATATTTGCTCGCGGAAACGCCCGAAACGAAAGTATTCATCATTAACGGCGGCGATTTTCGCTCGGAGAAAAGTATGAAGTTGCGTGGCGCCGTGTCGTACCGTTGCTAATGTTTCGGTCGGTATTTTCGCTACGGCGAGTTTGTTTTTACACGACCACCACCGTGGAAATTCTGACTACAAGGTACACGATCCGCACTACGATTGCCTATCCGGAGCGCCGTGACGGCACCGTCCGCCGCGCGCCGGCAATGTGATTTTTACGTTACAGACGAAATAAACCGCGCGTTCTACGCGGGCGTTTTTAATTTTTCGAGAAAAACGAATGTTTCGTCGAACGGACCGACTTTTTTCGTTTCCACGACGAACGACAGAATTATACCGACCTATTGCGATATTATCGTTTATCTTTACGTCGCGCGTTTTCCACCAAAGAGTTTCCACCCTGGCGTCCTAATGGTTCGTAGTGTTCACCCCGAACACGGGGTACACGCTTTCGGAAACATTCGTCGCCGACGTAATTTCTCGTGTATTAACCCGGCCGACCGGACGAAATAATTCACGTCGGACGACGAAAACGGTACGTACGTCTCAAATTCTTTACAAAAATACGAATACCGGTGTAGCGCTATACCGGTACGTCAATGGTGTGGGGGGACAATCGTTAAGTCGGTTCACCCTTCGATCGATTCACGGAAATTCTTCGCGTTCGTATTATTTAATCGCCGCGCCCGTGACTGTTGAAATTCGTGTTTTCGGTCGATTCCGTTGCGTCCGCGCTCTTTTCTCCGCCTCTACTGAGCGATTTAACTGGTGAAACGAATCGTTTAATTATTTATTTACTAGTGACGGTAAATTGTGCGACCATATAGTACGGCCGCTGCGTACAGCGTTAAAAATCAAACAATTACAATGGGTTGTTAACAATCACGCGTACACGCCGCCACGGTGTATGAACGCCGCGATTTACCAAACGAGAGCCGCTACGGGGCAGTTACGCGAACATTGTACGCGCTCGGAAAAAGCGTTTTGTAGTACGTTTTTTTTTTTTTTTGGGGAGCACTTCTCGTTTTGCGCGAAAATAATCGTCCGTTTTCGCCGATTATTTCGGTTTATATTCCGAAACGCTATTCGGGTGACGTCCGTTCCCTACTTACATACTATATAAACACTTTATTCGTCGTACCGCCGAAACGTATTTGCTCGTTCATTTTTCTCGTTAACATTTACGCGGACGATACACGGCTCGAAGTTCCGCGCGCCTAAGTCGTTCGTTTCACGAATAAATTCGTCCCGTTTCCGTCGGTACGAACGCGCACGTGTAAGTCCAACGACGAACCGTACGATTTGTCGTTTTGTCATGCACCCCTCCCCACGTCAGTTTAGTATTAATACTATACGCTATACAAACCGGATGTTTCGTTCTGGACGACGAATCGATATCGATTCAAACGTCGCTACGAAAGAATTACCCGAATTACGTTATTTCGTTCGGCGGCCACGGTTAGGGGTTTCGTATAGTCTACTCATCGAACATGGCAGAGCGTTTGTGGACAATTAAGAATCGTGCGAAAAGCGACGGAATTAGTAAAAAATTCGGAAAAAAAATTACGCGAACAAATGTCGGAAGGGCTTCGTATTTTGTGTTTTCGTCGTATAATTTTTATTTCGAGTTTTCCTCGATGTACCCGGCCAACGACGGCGCTCTTGAGGACTCCGGCTGACCGGATCGTACGATCTCGCGCGATCAACGTCCCTAGATCGCGCCACCGCCACTTTTATATTTTCCGTATCGTCGCGTTCGTCCAGTACCATCGCCGTATACGTTTTCGTTCGCGAACAAAATAACAGATTTTTAAGTTTTTTTTTTTTGTTCTCGCCCCGAGCACGCTTTTTGTACGCCATTCCGTACGTAACTATTACGACCTCCACGGTCAAACGCCGACCAATTGGAATCTTTCGTTTCTTTATTTTTGGATTACCCACTTACGACTTTAAGTACTTCAATGTGTCTTACTGATCGGCTATTTACGGGAACGTCACGAATACGGTACAGACGTCACAATGCGTTTGATAAATTTCCAAATATCCGTAAGGCGTTTGTTTTTTATAACACGCGTTCCGCGCGTAATTTCACGATTATTTAAAAAACGTTTCGATCATCCGTTACATGATGACTTCGCGAACTCCTCGTTGGATATTTGTTAACGATTCTTCGTATCAGACCAGAAAAACGACGAATTTTTATATTCGAAAAATATCGACAAACCGAGTACAGAGTTGAACCGAACGAAAACGTAGGCAGTGGATACGGAACAATTTTCGTCATGGTTATTTCAATACGGTATTTATTAATCGAAACGTCCGTTGAAGCCGCACGGACGGGCGTCGAGTTATCGTGAAAACGGAAATTCGTCCGATAACTTTCGTTTTAATCGTACGACGGTAGTTATTGGCGGACGGATGGAGATGTCGGCCGGTGCGACCGCGGCGCCGGCGAAGAGCGGACACGGAAAGCGGGCTCACGTAGCCGGGAGACGGCCGGAAAAGTTTTGCGACGACTTCGGTCGCGATTCGGATTCGCGCGCGCTCCGAATAATGGCGGTAAACGACGTCGACGATTATTATTCGCGGTCGTAAATCTACGGGGAACGTTCGAGGTATTCGTCGAGGATTTCGAACGTGTTAACGGCGGTATGGTTTTATTTTTGGAAAGTCGTTCATTTCGGTCACGGTGTCTAAAAACGAAAACGAAAATACGGCACCAATTTGAACCGTCGGCTGTCGGCAATAATTTTCGACTCTTTTACCTTATTTGTCGACGATAGAGATCGGAACGAGATCTGTCTAACACAACCCAAACGTAATCGAAAAACTAGGAAAGCCGGAGAAATTTCAAATATTCAATATTTCCCGTTCTACCGATTGTTAGGAAATAGTCCTGTTTTGAAATTTGTGTTTAGTCGAAAACAAAAATAATAGTCGAACATCGTTTTGTCGTCGTCGTTTTTCGATAATTTTCAGTGTCCGCCGTACTGGTAGGCTAGTAATACTCGGTTAGTACCACTCGAGAACGAAAAATAAAACAATCGAACTCGGCCCGTACACGGCTTAAACGTTAGTCTTATTACTCGAATTTTACTTTAAACCTACGCTGGTAGGTCAAAATTACCGGTCCCGTCGATTCGTTTCGAAAAGCCGAGACGTTTGAAAATGATTTGAAAATTTACACGTCCGGGAAGATCGCGCGTTCCCAAGTGGCGTGAATGATCATTTTAGGATACGCGACGTTTAATCGTTATATTTTGTTACGTTGGCGCGAATAAACGGTCACTTTTAATTCGTTTCCAATATCGGCCGTTCCGGAGTATTTTCGGTGTCCGAACGTTTCAAACGTGTACGTAAGTCGTTTAACGGCGACGCCCGTCACATCCGTACACTGGAACGCGATGGAAATAGTCGTCGTACGATCATTGATCATTATTACGTCGCGTTTTTTATGCGCGATAGACGACGAACTAAAAACGAATTGAAAGAAAACGTCGGAAACACCGCCACTTCCAATGGCAAACGAAAATGACGAGCCGCGATTTACGATTTTGCGTCGCGTTCCAGGATGATTCACACAATCCAAATAGCGTGCCCGAAATCGAACGGATACGTTAGGTTATTTATTTTTCTCGTTAATACATATTACGTTACTTGTTGATTCCGCGTGCGTAATGCATTATTACACGAACCGAAACGGTAAACATTCCGGTAGAAAATGTTTGATAAATGAACTTTTTAATCCGACGGTGTTAGTTAATTAATTAACTTTGCCCGGGCGCAAATTAAATTTTCACATTTTATGACGGAACTAAAATATTCGACCGTACTATTCAGTTATAACGTAGTTTAGCAGCGTATTACGAGAATTGATTTTCGACACTAACGAGAATAATATTAATTCGGCGTTATGTTTAATAAAATAATAACGCACGTACAGCTACGGAATTCTCCCAGAGTTACTAAAAACGAGCTAAATAGCGTTTTGAATAATAACGAAACACGTGAATTCCAAGTCTCCTTCGCGTCAATTTATTGAACGAACATCGATCGTCTTCGAGTACGAACGTTAAAAAAACAGTTTTCTTATCGTCGAATTTTCAACGGTACATACGACGACGGAAATCGAATAATTTTTAATTATTAGTTTACTAATTTTTAATTATTAGTTTAATCGCCTTATTATCTATTTCGTTGGTTTTGTCGATACGTGGAACGAAAAGTACGGAAAATATACGCACACGCTTTCATTTACGATTTATTTAACGGAACGTGTTTAAGTTCGTTGAAAATACGAAATGTACTTTTTTATTAAAAAAAAAAAAATAATATAACCAAATCTCGACGATGTTATTTTCGTTTTGTCGTCGTTCGTTTAGTTTTCGCCGTGTCTTTTAGTTCGAATAGCCGGATCAACTCCGTATTAGTTAAATCGATTTTTTTAACGATTGACTGTCGTAGTTATCTGGATGGGTTAGTTAACACGTAAACACCGATTATCTAAACGCGTATTGCCTACAGACATTACGGAATAGTCGAGTATCGTATTCGCGGGTCTAACCAACGAATTTACCGTCCGCAATACGCGCATTTGTCTATTACGTAAAAAAATAATCGCGTTCGAAATAAAATGCGTCGCTTTCGGTATTCGTACCGAGTACAATACGATAAACATTTCGTGTACTTCGGCGGAGAATTAACGGTCGTGTAGGGAACGAATAAAAGGAGACGAGTTTGTTTTTTTTTTTCTATCCGCGATTCGGCGAAAATACGCGAACGAGCCGCTCGAAGTTACGGGCTCTTCGAGGTGATGTTTTTTTTTTGCGATAATCTACGCGCCGCCGCGTTCATACTAATTCGAATTTAGTTTCGAATTAAACCGCAGCGAATACGCTAATACGCAATAAACGTACGCTAAACCCGTCGTTTCGAGTACGCGCGTACGGAAACAATTTCGAGTAGACGTTTCGACCTAACCGCGCGGCTTTAAATATGGTACGTACGCGAAATGATCGCGACGGTGAAATATTCATTTCTCCGTAATTCCGCGCGTCCGTTTGAACGTTCTATACGATTTTCGCGCGTGAAACGTACGGACCAAAGTACACGTCCGACACGATTTAACGTTTCAATATTTAATCCGCGTCCGCGGACCGCAAAGGAAATGAGGGGGGGAGGGGGTGAGAGAGCATTATAAACGCCGAGGAAAAATTGTAGCGAATTGGAACGCGCGCGTTAATGGGAAATCGGCGAGTAAACCGGATAAATAAACAGCGTGAAACTTCGCGACGAATTCGACGAGATTTGCACGCGGTTCGTCTTGCGCGTGCTCGTCTAATATACGCGCGTTAACTCGACGGTAAATTCAAAAAGCCGAAACCGCGCGCGACAATATCCGAGGACTTAATGCCGGTAACGTACGCTTTAAGGTGGTCGTTGACTAGTCGTTAAGTTAAAATGATGTAGGTGTCGGATTTTCTATGAGTCTTTCAGTCCGAATAGACGTGCGCCGATCAACTCGATCAGTTTGATCGGGTTTTTTTTTTTAACGATCGTAGTTATCCGGACGGGTTTAGTTGACGCGTTAAAATCCGATTATCTTAATCGTATCGGTTACACAGGTATTACAAAATAGTCGAGTACCATTTTCGCGGCTCTACCGATAATATTTAAAACGTATAGTCAAACGGACACTTTCACGTTAAACGGTGAAAACGGGTCGAAGTTTTATTATTATCGGAGGGCAATTCAACACCAACGTTCACATTTTCGTGACGGCGAATAAACGTTCGCCTTTTTTTCCCGTTTTAAACAATAATTGTGATCGGAAATATCTTCCGGTAACCATTAACCGCGATTCGTTTTTCTAATTTTACTCGATCCATTCGTGTTAACCGCTTCCCTTAATACGCTCCTCCTTACAGTTTAAACAAAATATTAATCGACCGCGCGCGTATGTGTTATATATCGTTTCGCCTGTTTTCGAGACGTTATTTTGAGGTTCTAATGTCGATTAGAAATGCCGATTTAAGTACCCGTCGAATAAAATATTTTCGAGTTTCGCGAAATCGACAAAAATCGATTTTCAATAAACCGTTGGAACATCACTCGGTACTTCGCGTGTGTTACGGCGATAATTCGAAACGTACCTAGCCGTCATCAGTAAATGCGATTTACGTATACGCGCGGGGACTTCTCGACCGTTTTACATGTTTGTCGTGTTATTTTTGAATCGTCGTAAATTTCGAGCGGATAAAAGGAAGCTCACCGCGGGTGTTATGGATATTTCGTGTGATCCAAGTAGGGACGACGGTCCGAGTGTTCGGAGTTCTACTATCGTCGTTGTGCCGAATTAGTCGACAGCACCGACGGACGGTTGTATGCGAAAAACGACGTTGGCGACGTGTGTTATACGGTTAATGGATTCGACGAGTATTGAACAATGTTCGAATTTCGGAAAGTACGTACGTTTCTTCGGTCATTTCGTATCCCACGGGTCGGGAAACCATCGGGAAAACGACGAATCGCGTAAACCACCATTGGCTACGGACGCGATCGGTTCCGGTTCGCATAATAGAATCAAAAACGGTACGGGCCCGGCGATCGAACGGAACGTCGCGGCGACGGCGCGTGGGAACGGATAGCCGGCCGAACCGGTTGCGGCGAGCTCGCCCGATATTATTGCCCGGTCCCTCTCGCGCGACAAGACGACCGTCTCGTAGCCGCGACATTGTACGAAATACGCGTGGACCGGAGGCACCAGGAACAATTGTGTCCTCCCCTCGCTCGTTACGAATCGACAAAAAAAAAAACGAAAATGTAAATTAAGCGTCGAAACGATTATTTCCCGAATTATCGAATTATCCGCGACGATCCGGTTTCGTCGTTTTCGTTACGTGCGCACCGTACATATTTTTGGCCGACTCGTCGAATAAATATCGCTAGTAAATTCGTTAACGGCTTAATGGCCACGAAGAATGTCGTTCGGTTTTTGGAAAACGATAATCGTTGGCGTACGATCTTTCCGTAAATCGGCGACGGTCGTACGAAACTGAAACGCGTACTAATTAATTCGACGGCGATATTTAACGTTCGCCGGTTCGAGCGACGCGTCTACGGGTAACTCTTCGAAATATCCTCGTACAGTACGCGTCCCGTTTAGAAAAGTAGCCCAAGCGGATCCGCCCAAGCGCGTGGGTCGGTCGTGTGGCTGGGAAAAAACGCGCGGCGAATACGTACGACGGAATTGTATCCGAAAACGAATTATCCAAAAAAAAAAAAAATAAAAAAACACCCGAGAGACCGCACGGAACGCGTTACGAAAAAAATAACGGTAACGAAACGATACGCGGCGTTTACGGTTTTTTCCGTTTTCCTGTATTCGGACCACGCCCCCGAGAGACGCGCCCGGCGTGTACGCACGGTCCGAAAATAATATATATTTAAAATATATACGTATATTTTTTTTTATTTCTACGCTCGAGTATTTTTCCGTATTTTTCGTATATTATATTTTTTCCGCCCACGGGTCGTTCACTGCGGCGGCGGCGGCGGCGGCCGGCGTATAAAGAAACAAAAACCCGCGCTCGGCGCGCTCGAGTCGGGCGTCGAACGTCCCCATCGTGGTCGATCGGGTGGTGGCGGGTCGCCGGCCCGACGAATCAAAGATGGCCGTCGTCGGCGGTCGAACGCGCACGCGCCCCCGCCACCGACGATCGTAGCCGTACTCGTCGTCGTCGTTGTCGTTCTCGTCGTCGTCGTCGTCGTCGTCGTCGTCGTGACCCTATTTAAAATAACCGCGCCACCCTCCAAGGGTTTTTAGCGCTCGGCCGCCCCCGTCCCGTCGCCGTTTTCGCGCACGCACACGCCCGCGTCGCCTGTTTCAACGGTAACCGCCGCGCACTCGTCCCCGCCGCCATAACACCACCGTCGGCGATCGCACGGAATGACGACGACGACGACGACGACGACGACGGGACCAATCGCGCGCGGACGCCGCGGCGGCTATCGATTCGAAACCGTCCGCGCTCTTCGACACCGGCCGTGTCCGGGTGTGCGTCATCGAGCGCGCTCTCTACGCGCGGTCCGTACTTAAACACGTCGTCTTACTGTCCGTTTCGTGCACGCGTGTGCGGGACGTTTGAATAGAATGTTCCCGGGGTGACGGGCGAGGGATTTACGTTCGCTTCGTACGCTGATAGTGTGACGGGGCGGCTAAAACAACGGGCCAACGTCATACGGGACGGTTGCCGGTAATCGATTAGCCGACGGTCAATTAGGCGGCGTCGGGATATCGAGTGCCCGGACGACGTCCGGAGATATTAACGCGACCGCGAATTAAACCGGCGAGCGCGATTAGCTGCGTTAACGGCGAAATAAGCTCGCGCATTACCCGTATGAGTGCGAGACATATATATTTTTATCCGATCGCGTCTCACTGTCTTTCTTTGTCCGAAGGCTATTGTCCGTCGCCCGAGTCGATCGCGTTTCGGAATATTCGATCACCGTCGTTCCGTCCGGCGGTAATTTTCCGATACGTAAAACCAACGAACACGGCCGGTACTTGTCCGATAAACGAGTGGACGACGACCGGTGGGGTCGGCCGGACGAGACGAAATCGGTTTCGTATTTTTAAACGCGTTTTCGTATACCGTAGTATTTCATCCCCCTCCCCCCTTCACCCAAATCCAGCACGAACGTTCTTTCTTTTTTTTTTCTCGGACAATTTCGTAAGGTTAAGCGAAAGACGACGACGTCCCATCTACGCGCCCGTGTGTTACGCTTTTACGTAAGCTCGGTGCCGCGTGACGCGGAGAAATCGCGCCCCGGGTCGGACTTTATTCGTCGGTACGTTTCGACCGCCAGTACGGAACAACGCCGCGGCGGTAGGCGTGTTTTATAATCGGTTTACGTAATTGGATTTCGCTATTACGGGCGACGTTTAGGAAAATCGCCGCCGTTGGCCGTCCACCTTCTTCTGTCCGGTCGAAAATCCCACTTCGGCGCGCTAATTTTTGAAATCAACCGGACGAACGTGTTTCCGTGGTTAATCGTGTTACGGCGGTCCGGAGTTGTATCCGTCGTGGTACATCGTGGTAATCGTGCACGACGTACGATACGCGCCGCGGCGCACGTTAAAATATTCGGACCATCGTCTACCGCCGTTCCGCGTACAGGGAACGCGAACACACGTAACCGGACGAGTAGGGTCCCCGCGTTCGCAGAATGTTCGTCCGTCGTGTAGGCAACCGGGTCAGCGATCCGCAATAATACGCCGGAGTTTCGTCTAAATAGTTCGCCTACTGTCCGAATAGATGATATACTACACGTCGTACGGTACGTGGTTATTTAAACGGGAGAGGCGCGTTTCGGGATATATCAATACGAATTTCTCGGGAACTCGTACCCGCGGCCGAACGAGAGCGGCCCATAATAATACGCACACGTGTGTGTACTGCAAACAGCGAGTGATTAAAAAACTGACGCCGTTTCGTTATCGTTAGGGGAACGGCGCGTAACGGGAAACGAACTCGTAGAACGGCGAAAAACGAACGCGTTTTCCGCAGCCGTTGACGAATTTTCGTAAAATAACCGCTCGCGGCCAACGTGCGCCTTTCGTTCGTCGCGTCCCGCGATCATTTCGCGCGCGCGCGCCGAACGATAGCGATATACGTAGACGACCGTGCACGGACATTGGCGGACCCTGCCGACGTTTTATTTGTCCAACAAGCGGCGACGTCGTTTCGAGAGCCGTTCGTAGGACCGTTTCTGCGGTCGTATGAGGTTAGGAGCTGATCTTTTTGGCGACGAGACACGTATAAATGGGCGCTTTAGTCACTGACGGGTCAACGCCGTTTTCGAACCGGTTCAACATAAACGGGGTTAATTTCGTTTTAACGAGTGAGATAATTGAATGTACCGTTCGATAGACACGACATATGTGTGGTTCGGACGAATTGCCGGATATTGGCGCGGCGGAGAGGTGATATTTTTCGGTCCGTGACGGTTAAATAACGATAACGACCGATTAGCTTCGCGTTTTCGCTAAAAACTATTTGGGGCGTCCTCCGCATACACGTTCTACGAATCGCTCGGTTTGCGTGCCGTTCGTACGTCGTCATTCTGTTTACGACAGCCACCCCATCCGTTAGTGTGCAGAAATTTCGGATATGGACGGTAAATTTCCTAGGATACGAAATCATCGGCGAGCGGACGGTTTCGCGTTCGATCGGTGCGGACAGTCCGACGATTAAAAATCGACGGCGCGTTAGTCGTTAGTCCGCGTGTCGCGGAACGGACGATAAGTGGAGAGATATTCGTCGAAACGTATACATCGAATCGGAGAGGGTGGTGGGAGGGTAGGCGAAAACGGCGTGTGAACGAGGGCCACGCGATTGTCGCTCGATCGTAGTGATATATCGAAAAACGTACGCATTTGCGGCGGTGCCGTACATGTGCGGAACTATGGCGATACGAAAATGTCACGGACACGCGCGCACTCGTGTGTATGTGTAGAGTACGCAAATACGCGTATTTATACGCTCCGTGGTAGCGAATTCGTCCCGAAATAGTTAAGCAAAGCAAATTTCAGAAATGCCGGCTGGTCCGTAGAGTAAACTCGACGGCGATACCCACAATATATATGGTAGCGCGCGCGCACACACACACACGGGGATTTTACACGCGCGCACGGCCAAAAGGGCCGTAATAGTTTCATGCGGGCGATGACGGTACGCGCGTGCGGTATCGGATTTTACGCGGTTCGCGGCCGGCTGGCTGTATATATATATATATATTACGCGGGCACGTACGAAGGTGCGTTGTAAGCGCGGTCTCCCCCAGGGGCGTGTTGCGTCCGCGAACGAATCGGAAAGGTCCCGACGACTGGGCAATTCGATAGGAAACGCGGTATACGTTGTACGTAATTTCGGACGGGCCTAGCCGAGAAAAACGCGACGTTGTTGTTATACACACGCGTGTAACGATATACGTGCGTATATATATATATATAAAGATATTGCGTACGCCACCGCGTCCTCCTGTCCCGTTGTTTAAATTCGAGAGCGCCGGGGGGAATCGGAGTGGGAGGAGAACTACTCGGACCGCGGCGGAGTCGTCCGCGTGCGTGTACTCTATACGATTCGGCGGCGGCTTTAAAACGAATATATCGCGCGGGATACAAAGTCGGTCTGGCGACGGATCGCGATGTTTCACGTTTATAAATCATTGTTTACCCCGTCGAAACATGGCCGATTATTGTCCAACACCTGCTGCTGGTCGTGCGTGTTGTACCGTTTCCGTACCGTTTTAGGCGCAACACCGAATAACGCGAAACTACGTTTGTTCCCCCGTTCACTATCCGAAAGGGAAACACATTTCGTTTGTACCTGCCGATTTTCGTCTAGTAGGCGCGCTCGTCTAAATGTTTTTTTTGCCCCGACACCAGCTCCGAGATGCGTCTCTATTGTAACGCGCGCACCGGGCACGGTGTCGTCGATAAACGTTCCCGATGCCGACGGTTTCGCCACCAAACGCCGGTCGATAAAACGTTACAGTTCGTCGCGTACGACCGACCACGAACGTGATTCGGAACAAATCGACGAGATTCCAACCAAAATACTCGACCGAATCCCACGGGGAAATCCGCACAATTTTCTCGCGACGTTATTAATACATTTTCGTTTGTCGATCGGCATATGGGGCGAACCGAGTAACTATCGTTGAATTTGTCGATTATTCTACGCCGTGTATCCGGACAACAGTGCGGCACGACGGACGAAAAATCGTTAAAACGCTTCCGAAAATTGGAATTCAATACGGCGCAATAACGGAAGATACGACTGATGAGCGTCGTCGTAGTGTGAAAAAAATGTCTAAACGTTTTCAAAAAAAATACGCGAAATTGTCGAATACACGGGAAATGTCGTATTATTGTCTCGTGTGTACACAATACGTTTCGCGCTACATAATTCCGGTGTATTTGTACTAGAAAATTTCGCTGTACCGTGAAATTCCAATCACTCTGTACACACACACACACACACACACTGTTATACGTATATACAATTAGGCGTATTTCGTTGTTTGTGTGTGTGTGTTGTACACATTCCCCGAAACGGAACAACGGCTATATCGTCGAAAATTATTCATGATTTTGCCCTTTGTTTTCGCGGCCGACGGCCGCGGCGTTCCTTAATCTGAACGTTTCGACAATACGAAATTTAACGATAAAATCAGCAAAACGTTCCAGTGTAGTAATAATATACGCGCACTTATTAACAATAACAAAACAACCGTACGCGCGCCCGTAACACACACATACGCGTATATAAATAATATATCGTTCGCGCGTAAATTCTCTGGGCTTCCCCATCCGGCCGACCGTGCGAATCGTTGTTGCGCCGCACGGGCTGTCCGGCGGTGCCCGAATTCGCCCACAACGTTGTCGGACGTCCTAAGTGGACGCTACACGAAAACCGTGTGCGCGAAACGGAAGTTTTTCGAGGCGTTTGTTTCTCTCGCTCCCCCCCCCCCCTGTGTACGATCGAGACCACGATTTTCGTATTCCGCGAATTTCCGAAATGTGATTATCGACGAGCCTAAATTTCGTTTCGTTTCGCCGTTCAATTTGCGCGTTACGTTACGGCGCGCGCGAACCATTCGCGAAGCGCTATTATGAACCGGCCGTCGAGGGTTCTTCGTTATTTTTTCCCGCCCGAATTCAAACGCGACCTTTTCTCGGGCGCGTGTAAAAAAACATTGCGCATATTTTCCGTTTCTCCGCGAGAGCGCTGACGCGATACATTCATAAACTGGTGGACTGTCGTCGCGTAACGAACGTCTGACGATTTTCGAAATTATAATTATAACTACTTGTCGTTAACGAGCGCCGACTATTATTGAAATATCACGAGACGAACAGTAAATACGTTCGAAACATTAATCGCGCGTTCGGTATTATTGTTATTATTATTCGTAAACGCGAATGTCGCGGAATTATTAATCGATTTACGGAAAAGTAATTTCGTTAGTTTCAAAAAAAAAAAAAATGTAACTTCGTTATGGGCGAGCGACGCGTAAAAGAATTTCGAAATAACTTGTTCGCCGTAAGTGATACGCGTAAAATATTTTGTTTGTTACCTCGAGGCCAAACAATCTAATCAGTAAAAAATTAACTAGTTAACGGTGTTTTACTCGTGATACTCCGTCGAATAATTAGTATTTTGCCGACCCGAACAAAAGATCGCGCGTTTCTTTTAATTTTAAAAACGTAGTTTCGTACGATTTAATATTCGGTTTAAGTTAAACGCTTTATTACACGTTAAATAAACGGAGGAATATATTTTTATTCTTAAAATAGCGCGTCAATAGCACGTTATCGGATAACTGATAACTAATAAAACCGGACCGGAAACAATAAATTGGGAAAAACGTGTAAAAATATTAAATAACTTCTCGTTTACTTTTCGGTATCGCTTACCTTGTTTGTATATAGTCGTGAATTACGCGTGTAAAAAGGCTACGCGTAAAGAATCGTGGGTTCGAATTTACAAAAAAAAAAAATCCGTAGCGCTACGCGTTCGAATTAAACCAGTATTTATGTTTGAATAAACCGTAAGGCGATTCCAAGTTTTCTAAACTATATTATCGTGTACGACCGTCACCATTTGGTTCGTACTTGTTACCGTTATTTCTGTGACGCGTTTCCGTTACGGACATTTATCTAGGCCCCGAGTAAACAAAAAAGTACGAAAGAAAATATTCGTTTCCTTAAATCGAACGCAAACTTCGTACGTATCTTTTCGGACTTCGTACCGGAATGACATTCCATAATGCGTGTCGGACGTTTCGGTTTAAAATTCGACGATTCGAAATATTTTCTAATCGCATTATCGGACGATTTTCGCGCGGCAATCGATTGCGGCGCACGCGTTACGTGTCTAAATCGATATAGGGAAACGCGTAGTATTTTTGACGGCGAAATACCGAGTCGAGTTCTTAGACGGACGTGTGGACTGCACGCGGCTGTGACGGTAGCGGCGGTGACGGCGTCGACGACGACGACGACGACGACGGCGGTGACGACGACGACGACGACGACGTGTGTCTGTTGTATTGATCGCGTCTTGTACCGGCGGCGGTGGCGAGGTGGTGGCGAACGAGAGAAAGGCAAAGGAAAACGCGGGAAGAGAGACCTCTGTCCGCCGGCCCTAGTGCCCACGAAGGACGGTTTCGGACGCGAGGGGCGGACGGACGGGTTGCGCGTAGCGCGGGGGATGAGAATGGCGGTGGGAGGGGATGAGAAGGTTTTTGCGGCGGATGGGCAAAATTACTTTGGCGGACCGTCGGCCCCGTTTCGTCGGTAAACACTTTGCATAAAACACGACGACGACTATATATACGGCGGCAGGCCACTACTATAGTCGCCGGCGGGGCGGTCGAAGGGACCGAGGTGGTATTACCGTCGACCGTGTATAGTTTGTGTGTACGTATATTACGCGTGCGCGCGTGCGCGTGTGTGTGTGTGCTTGCATGGTAGAGGGAGGGAGAGGAAGACCAAAGACAGGAGTCAAACCCGTGAGGGTGGTTATAGTGTCGGCGGAGGCGGCGGAAAAGACCCAGGAATTTATATAGGGATGACCGACGGGTTTTCAACAATGCTCGGTGGCGGCGGCGGCGGCGGCGCAACGATATACATAAGACCGCACGCTGTTCGCCGCCGCCGCTGTCTAATAAAATATTTACCCTTTTCCTTCGTTACGATATTATTATTATTGTCGTTATTATTATTATTATTGTATATCCTCCGACAGTTTCGAAATCGTTATTTCGTGCGTAATATTTGAGATGTGCGCGAGACGATCGTACTAAAAATACGTACATCGAAAATTAAGTCACCGGACGCGGTTAAATAATCACCCGGTAAGGGTACGTACACGACGAACGTTTTCAAAATCAAAAAAAATCGATCGGCCCGAAAATTCGAGAGGGTTTTATTTCGAAATCGGTCGCGTTACCGTACGTTACGTTGGAACGGTCGTATTTTTCCGTTAACTTTTTACGGGACGCGAACATACTATCGATAAAAGTATTTTGAGGACGGTCGGCCGCGTATGATGTTAAAATCGCGTTAGCCGAAACGTTCGAAACTCCAAATGTGTGGTATTTTTTTTTCCGCGTCAGCCTACTCGATACGTGAATTATTATTAACGTAAAGCTCGTCAAGGGCAAAGTGTATTCTATCGCGTAACGATAATAATGTAGGGATTTAGGCGAACGACGTATCGGGAGGGAAACGAAGGAAAAACGCGAACGGCGTGTTCCATCACGAGAATTGTCCCTTGGGTACTCTCAGCCTAAACCTTTCATTCATAACGTCCATAGTGTATCGCAGCCACCGAATTCGTTTTACTCGAAACGGTCGACGAACGGCCTCATCGGTATCTAGCCCAAACAGCGTGACGTCAAATGCACGCGCTTTACGTACGGCGTTTTAAATGGACGCGTTTAAAGTGTTCTTCAAATCAAATCGCATAAATCGCGATATTTCGCGGTACACCGGGCCTGGTATGATTCAAAACGGACCCGTTTCGTTATCGTCGGAAATTTGCGCGAGACGGAAATCGTTCGTAAGGAGAATGTGGGCCGGATCTTTTTTCGCTAATCTGTCGTAATTACGGACAATAAACGGCGAACGTTGGACGGTATTGGATTTTTCGTTTTCGTTAATTGTCGGCGCACGCGTGAATTCGATAATCCGTTGGGAATCGCCGCCGATCATTCTGTTCGTCGAATCTGAAATTCCGAAAAATCGAAATTCGTTCGTCGCGTTTACGTTGCCGGATTTTTCGCCAGTTATTCCTTCGATTCGACATTTACCAACCGTTACGTACATATCGTTTACGAATTATTATTATCGATAATTATCGAAAATTCGAATTGACGTAAAAAAAAAAAAATGGAAAATCGATTAAACCACGTTTATAATAAATTCGATCGTTTCCGCAATATTTCCGGGCGCTACGGTTTGCGTCCGATCGATACAATTATCTCGTGATTCAATAGATATGGTGGCGTTTGATTTGCGTAAAAAATAATTACGATACTTTATTTATATTACGAAATTACGAACGGGATGATAAAAGTGACCGTTGAAGGTGTTAAAATCAACACTTAATTAACTACTCGCGGTACTTAGGTTTTTTAACCTCGTTTTTTTTTCGTTGTCCTTTTTCCCGCCCCAAGCGCTCTCGTGGGTGTATATATATATATATAATATGTATGTACAAATTATATATATATATATTTTCTTTCATTCTGAATATGAATGCGGTTTTTTTACACCCCCATATGGTCGTCGGTGGCCGGCGGGTATCGAATTAATAGGGCAAACTTTTATTCAACTCGCCACCGCCGCACAGGCCGACGACCGCGCGAGCGGAGTCGAAGTTTTTCCGACACTTTTTTTTTTTACCTCGGCGTACGCGTGACAATGAGACGACGGCGGCGGCGACGACGACGACGACGAAAAAATGACGAAACGAAAAATAAATTGTTCGTTAAAAAATCGAAACGACGACGACGCGGCAAAACGGCGAGTAAAAACCGCGTGTAATTTGTTTTGTCAGGTGTGTAACGCGTCCGCCGACCGATTTCGTCGCTTTTAATTATTAAACTTTCACACCTATTTGCGCGCGGCCACTGCGGAGCGGAAAAAGACAACCGCCATTCAGTCGGAAAATTAAAAAACGACGCGTCCGAACGTGTATGTCGCGAAATACGTCAACACGGTCCAATGATCAAGCATATTAATGGGAGAACCTTTCGGACGTTTCGAATCGATCGCGGCCACCGTCGTCTTCTTTTACGCGCGGTCGTTGGGCCGAAGAATCCTCCCTCTCTGTACGACGGTCGTCCGGTTTTCGGTTCGGACGAAACGCGCCCGATTTACGTACCGTGACGGCGGACGGTTTTCGGTTCGCGCGTATTTCGCAAAATGTCGCTTCCGCGGCGGCGGAATAACGGCGTCCAAAAATAGATCCCGTTGCACGGGGCGGTAAATCATTCAACGGGACGTCGGCGAGAGTTTCGGCCCGGGATCGTTAAGCCGGGAAATCGGTCCGGCGTTGTCCGCGCGAAACGTGTAATCCGACACCGGGAACGGAAAAAATTCTCGACCGACGGCGCCCACAACCGGATGGATTACAACGAAGTGCCAATCGGTATTACGGTCGTTCCGCCCTACCGGAGGCGTAATAACGGATTCGCGTACACACGTTCGAAACGCCGAACGGTTTTGCGGGACGGGTTTTTCGAACGGACGTGTCCGCGAGTGGCCCGGAAACGCGTTTGTTTCGGCGATTTCGTTGTTTTTCGAACGCGTACAACAACGAACGGCGGGCCCGTTGTTGGGAACGAATTTCCCCACTCGTAAACCGTTCGTCGGCGTACAAGTAACGCGAATATTGTAATCGTCGTTCCCCGTGTTTAACGTCCGCGAATGAACGGCCACACGCGTCGGTTACCGACGTTACGAAATCGGTTTCGTATGTTTTTATTTTCGTTCGCCTTCTTCGCGGCCTTCCGTCGTACGCGCTAAAACGTCGAGATTGAATAACACGCTCCGACCACAGCAGGTAAACATTTCATTACGCGAAAACAATTGTTTCCGACCCGACGCGCGGTTCGTTTTCACTAGCGAAAATACGTACTCGACGGATCGTTTAACGTATAATCTACGAATCGTAACGAGGCATATCTCGACGCGTATCTCGGACGCTCCAGCTCACGTTTCCCGTACATAAGGCGACGGCATTTAGCCTTTTGACCCGAAACCGATTCGTCTTTTACTGAATCGGCCTCGGTTCCGTATACCGCTTTTATCCCGCGCGAGTAATTTTATATTTTCCCGCTCTCCGCACCTCGCTATCCATCTCTTTATCCATTTTACGAAACCTCCGTAGTTTTAACATTAAAATCATTTCCGACCGCTTTTTTACCACTATTTCGGACTGCATTCTACAATATACCTACCTTTCGGTTCGTTATCGGGTTCTTTCACTCAATCTTCCATTTAAAATTCTCGGCCTACGTATTTATTTCGAAATCTATCTAACCTAGTAACACTTTGAACTCGACATTTCCGTTTCCGCCTTTTTCGGTTTTCTTTTCGCCCATTTTACGTTCGAATATATATATATTAAATACTTTTTATCTAAAATACGCTCTAAACACTAATAAATACGAACACGGGATAGCGGCGAATGTATTGAACGGACAGACTCGGACGTTATCGTTACTTGAAGAATATGTATTGGCACCGTTCTATCGTCGGGAATTTCAGCGATAATTTCGGCGATTATATCGTTTTTATTTTAGCGAATTTGTCGATTTCGAGCAAACCTCGTAGATCACTAGAATAAGTACCTAAACGCACTCCGTGTGATTTTCTATTTTTATTCGTGAACAAGTAGTTGGGGGCTAATAAAGTTGAAGTTCGTACGGGTAAGACGTGTGAAACTCATTTTAAATCTAACCGGCGATACAATAATTCTGTCGTATATAAATTCGAAAATCGTTACGAAAAACGACAAAAGAAACGTCGTGGGTCAATTATAGACGGCAAATTTCGAAGCGTACGGGCCAATGATTCGCGCGAATTGAGTATTCGAAACGCGGATTTTGTATTCAACGTTCGTGACGACAACGAAAAGTCAAAAAACGTCGGTTGGTGCTTGAGCGACAACGCTCGGTCGCCGCTATAGAGATTCGTGTCGACGCGGTAAGGTAATTTAGTCGAAAGTTTGTACGTTAATAGGTCATAGGTCAGAGTGTTCCGGCGACCCGTATCGACGCAGTGTTTCGCACGAAGCGGAGGGATTTTTCGCCGTCCCGCGACATTCGTTAGGTAGCGATCAGAGACCGTCGATATTTACCGTACGTTCGAGCTAACGAAAAAAGACATTGATTATCGACCCATGTACGTTTTCGGCCGGTCCGTGTGTACCGCGAGAAACGACGAAACGGGCGGGAACGTTAAACGAAAACCGGCACGGGAGCGCGGCGAACGGGACGCGTTTTTCGCAAAAATTACTACCGGGACGGGCCAAGACGCGAAATCGGATTAAAGTAAACCCTCGACGCCGGTGGCTTAGGCGCGTGTGCGTACAAAACATACCTACGGACGGTTGAGTAATATATACATACGGTGGCGACGGACGCGTTTTAATTAAACCGAGGAGAGTCCGTTTCCAGCCGTCGATTAATCGCGCGTGGCGCGAAAGATGTATACACACACACACGCCACCACTCCCGTACGTAGGACGGAACCCACGTAGAAGGGACGGCGCGCGTCCGAAGGCTATTATTCGTTTTGCGCGACGCGCGTAGGTTGGCGAATTTAAAGGTTCCGCGAGTACGAGGGTAGAGAAGAAGTGATGGATGACCGTGTTTAAGGTCCGACAGAGTCGCGGCCGACCGCGCGCCGTACGTACGCACACGCGCAAGTACGCGGGCCCGACGCGCGTACCACGGCGGCGCCGGTGTGGCCGGCCTTTTTCGGCCGGGTCCGGAGCGCGGCGCGTAATGAAATTCTCCCGGGGAACCGTCCGGGAGCCGTCCTGAGGGACGGCGGTGACGGGCCGACGGGCGGGCTAGGGACGCGGGGAAAATACGAACGCGCGCGCGTTCGCGCGCGTGCGGAAGGGTTAAACTCTTAAATTGCTTTCCTTTCATTTTGCCCCGCGCGCGTGCGGGCGCGCACGCCCGCCCTCGTACCCATCACCGGAGCCCCAAACTGCGGGCGTGCGTGCTCGCGCGCCAGTTCGTGCCAGGACGGGCGTCAACAAAATGAGAGAACTCGTCAACTCGACTATATATATACACACATAGAGTCTCGAACGCCCTTCCGCGTACGCCTCGTCGACCTTTCTGCCGCCGCCTCGGGGACCGACATCAGATTAATGAGGTTTTCTACTCCGTCACTCGGTCTTCTCGCCGTCGTCCCGCGCCCGTATACGTCGCCGCCGTTGCTCGTGCACCGCTCTCCGCCCGATTTCTTCGACTTTCGGCCATCGTTCGCCCTCCTTGCCACGTATTTTACGCGTGTATATAAATGTGTGTGTGTGTGTGTGTGTGTGCGTTTATAGACTCACGGAGAGGCAACGATTGGTCCATTCTCGTGACTTTTACGGAGAACCCGAAAAAACGGGCGAGATAATTATTTTTCCGAACGACGGAACACGCGCCCGGCACTGACGTCACGCTTCGTTCGCCAAGGGTTGTCGTCGACTCGGTATGCCCGTTAACGTTCGTTGTGCGGCGGAGAAACGCGTCAAAAATTACGCGCCCGTAACGTCTCGGCGATTTCGATAAAAACGGTTAACCTGGCCGTACCCTCTTTGTCCGCGACGCGGCGAATATTGGCCGTGAACGAGCGTCGCGCGCTCGGTGAAAAATTATTTTCTTTCGAAATTTCACGAACTAACAGCAAATCCGTATTACGGAACACCATCGCCGCCAACGGCGAAATTTCGATTACGTAACCTTTTTACGTGGGTTTTTCTATTAAATTAACGATTTTTCGTGGTAATATTTCATTCGCGAAATTCGAACTGCGAAAGATGTGAACAACGTTAGCTTTTCGGTCGAACGAGTTTAATCATAACCACATTGCGGTATTGCCATACGAAAAAACGAAAACGACGTGATTTTTAGGTAACATTTTCGTTAAAATCGAAGCGTATGTTTCAATTAAACGAACACGAAAACATTACCGTTATTTTTATTTTATCTATTCCCGTCGTAAACGCGACGCGTTTTAACAAACGAGGTTCGTTAATTGTTTCCAACGCTTCGATCAGCTTCCGCGGTCCGCGATATCGTTAATTTCCCGCACACTTCGTGGCAAGTATCATTTCATGTTCGAAGTCGTGTACTTCGCTGTTCCTGATAACGGACTGTAAATCGACCAATACATCTTCTCTCTTAAGCGTCTTCGACAATTAAGTGCCGTTATGTGAAGCCAATGTCCCGAACCGTTTCCGCGGTTCCCTATTAACGTGGATAACCAACCGTGGCGAACGATTAAATTCGCGCAATTTGTCGTAAACGCGGTGTCGCGGAACCTAACCGTTATGGCGACGGTTCTCCTATGCACTGGACAACGTGAAAACTAAAAAGACCTTCCGACAACAACTGGCCCTACCGAGTTATATTTATACGTATGTAAAAACACGCGTCGCCGAGGGTTTCTCTATCGTCAAATTCCCTCTCACGTTGTCTGACCGCGATCTCGTTACTAAACAAAAAAAAAAAAAAATCCCAGAGAACCCGCCCGGACTCCCGCAAAGAAACCGGTACGCAGCTCATATTCATTCCTCGAACCCGTTCACTATACAGAGCTGTGCAGCCAATCAGTTTATTCAGCTGACGCAGAACGAAAACAATACGATCGAATAAAACTCTAATGACGGTATCGAGCTCGTTTCGGGCGTGCTCGTCGTTAATATGGTAAATTTTGTTTACGATTTCCGCCTTTTTGTCACTTTCGTTGGTCCGTTTGGGATTCGTAATCGTACGTCCACCGAAGGGACGTGTTATTAATCAGGATTGGTGACGACGACCACTTTGTAGTCGTTACGTTGTCCCCGGGCGGAGGGAGGAGGAACCCGACGCAGTCACGATAACGGAATATTACTGAGGAATCAACGCGTAACGTACGGTAGGCCGTACAATAGGAACACCGGCGCGGAATACCGTCCGTACAACGTGACGAATTTTCGGTTGATTTTCGCCGATTGCCTAGCGCGCGCCAGACGATTCGCCGGTATTATTCGCGCGCGTTATCTCTGTTCAGTACCGCCGGACTCTACCGAGTGATATTCACGCGGCCGCGTCGTCGCGTATCGAGACGGACGTGCCGAAATTTACGAACGTAAATATCGGTTATAAACGTTTATTAGTTATAAACGGAAAGTTTATGGATGTGTGTGCGTGTGTGTGTACGGGGGGGGGGAGGGACTTTATAAATAATATCGTACAATACCTCGTCCGTTATCGGATTATAAATCCCTTAATGCCGGACGGTCAACAAAAGGACTGTTCTCCGCAGTTTACGGCGCGGCGACGATAATGGTTACGTACGCGCGTATAAACGATAATCCGGTAGTTTTTATTCGTATTCGAAAACGGCGACGCTTACGGTACTCGAAACGGGCGCGGGAGACGGACGCGCGTAACGACACCGGCGGGACCGAGAAAACGCGTACGCTGTTCGTACGTTAATAATTAACCGGCGTCCGAATAGAAGCGTTCGCGTCTTCCGAAGAGTGTTCAAATGTAGACGCGCTCGATCGGCGACCGTTTCAACACGTAAACGTACCGCTCGACATTAATCGCTCGTACCAGCGGACATGCGGTTCGTTATTTTTCGTGTCCGAAAACAATTGTGGGCGGCGTACGTTAGTTCAGACGTTCCGTTACGACGACGGGAAACGAAACGTCAACGTACGGACGAAATTCGATTAATTCTCACGTACCGGCGTATCGAATAATTGATTTTAGAATAAAAGAGAAAATGTATGAAACGCTTCGGGTCGCGGGAAATACGACGGGTTACCGTTTAAATAAATTATCGCTCGAGAGTTAAGCGCGTAAAGTATAAAATCGTAACAACGGTCGACGTACGAATAAACGTGGAACATACGTGAACAGTTCGCGGGCGATACGTTCCTTGAAACGTTAAAAAGCGATCGACGTCGAATTTCGAATCGCGTTTACAAAACTAATTCGACGTAAGCAACGGCGATAACGTCGCGTCAGATATCGTTCATTTATTACGGCCGTTATTCGCGTTTTATATATCGGCCACCGCGCGCTGAATATAACGGGACGAATCGCGGGCGACGTTACGTTGGCAATAATCTTAGGAACTTATCTTCCGCCTAATGTGCCGTTGAGTAAACCGTCGCTGGCTGGGCGTGTGGAATGGTGAATCGCAAGACTAGGAGGAGGACGAGGAGGAGGAGGCGGTGGTGTTTAACGATCGATATCGCCTGGAGCACAAAAGGGACCCTCGGGTTTTATCGTGTGTCCTGTAGTAAAAGGGGTGTGCGATGGCGAATAAGTTGGTCGTGTCCGAAAAAGGAACAACAAAATCCTTCGGACCCTCCGCCCTCCTTTTGTACGCGCTCCGCCAAGAGTGGAAGCCATTTTCCTAATCTGTTTCGCTTCACTCTCAGGACACTCACCGCCCCACACGCGCGCGCGTATGTACGTCCTTACGTGCGTGTACGCGCCGGGCGGGCGCGCGTGCGTGCGCGTCTGAGAGAATGCGTGCTTACGTGTGCGTGGTATTCGGGCAAGTTGAAAACGTCGGTACAAAACTACCCTTCGACGACCCACGCCGCCCGTCATCGCCGTTCACACGTCCCACAGCGGCCCATCCTGTTCCCCAACCACCTGGTCAACGGCGTTTCGCGGCGGCTAGCGAAACTCTCGGCATAAACTTTTTGATTAATTTCCGCGACCGGTAACGCGGCGCACAGTGTTCCCGTTATTTGTTTGGCCAACGGTCGTTATGCCGGCACGTTATACGTATATGCGTAAATATATATACATATTACGATCGTCTTGGTGGCGAAAAATTTTTGTTTTCGTCGAGTCGGAAACAAAACGCGGTCTTTTTTTTTTTTGGGAACAACGTCTATAGATTTTCTTCGGCCTACGACAATAATAAACGTCCTACTACGTGGTTGAAATAGACGGATTGTCCGGCACGTTCCGTACGAACGTTTTAATTCTCGGGTAGTCTTTGACACGATCATTTTTCGTTAGTGTACAATTGACTTTCGGGACGCGCCGTAGTCGTTTTCGCGCGCCGGAAATGAATCGTCACGTGTACGGGCGAATCGGAAGGTCGTTATCACGAAAGTAACGTTACGACTTGATCGGGTAACGATTAACCGTAACCGTTTTCGAACGCCACGTGTACGACGGGAAACGACGTAATATTGGCTATCGAACAAATGGCGTTTCGCGCGGGTTTTAATAACGTACAAGGACGTCGTCGGCTACCTGTGCCGTAACGACGTATTCGAAACGGAAGCAACAAATGCGAAATGAACGAAAAAAAAATACAACAACGATAATAATAACAAAAACTTTCGCTCGAAAAAACCCAACAAGTTAATAATCCCGCGTCGTCCGTTCTTTCGTCCGAATCTGTAAACGACCATTTCACCCCCACCCTACATTCGCCGCGTCGGCCGGGAATTGCATTATCGCGCGGTGTACACGGCGGCCGTGACAGTCCCGGACAACAACGCGTGCGCCAATAATAATCGTAACGTTCGTAATCGAAAACACGGGCGGTTCGTTTCGTTCCCCACTCCCAACCACTCACCACCGAATCAAACGCGTAAGTGTTTCGTGTACACTTTCGCGGTTACGCGCGTTTCGTTTTCGCCGATTAAAAAACTCGGAAAACCGCCTGAACCGTCCGAAAATTCGGACAAATAAGAACGAGCGATTAAAATTTTTGATCAAAATTGGACTACAACAACGAATAATAAAAAATTGTTGGCTCGATCGACGACTATATCCGTGGACTGGTATAAGGCTACCGTTGTTGATGGATGGGACAAATATTTTTCACGTTACGTCATCCGCTTTTAGAACGACAAAAAATGTGAAATAATAACGACGAAAAAAGGTCGCCGCTACCCCACAAGTAAAACTGTTAAGGCCGGGCATTAAAGAGTTATAAACTACAAAAAATGCGTACAAAAATTTCGGTAAATATTTAGTTTAAGTCGTTTAACGCGTCGACTTCCTTTACAATTAAATTTTCGATCCAACGCGTTTATTTTTAACGCTTTTACCTCAAATTAATATAAAACCACGGTATTATAGTTAAATTAGCGACGACATCGAACAGTGTACTTGGTATGTACTGTTCGGTTACATTATCACAACCCTATATATCGTTAATATATTTTTGAATTTGAAAATTTAAATTTTTGATCTAACGTCGGTAACAAATTTTACTCGACGTATATGTTTTGGAAATCGAAAAACAAAGTACGTACGCGTTTAACACCGAATTAGAGTTATAAACGTTTAAAAATTAACGATAAAAAAATCGATCAGTTCGCTCAGGTTAGAAAATTGTCGATCCTTCAGCGACCGATGGAAATGGAACGGAATGTCTTCCGTTCCCAAGTGGCAGAAATGTGTGTTTCCAATCGCAATACGCGTTCCGAGGCGGTAGGGTTTTCTTTTCCGACGTAATGTTCGAACGGATCGAAGACGCAAGGGTAGGGGTGTGGTTAGACGCAGTCGTAGTGTATGGCCGGGATGACTAGTGGGACGTCGTGGCCAGTGGTGATCTCGTCGAGTTTACCCTATTCGGCGAAGGCTTTCCGAGCAATATATACAGATCGCGACGATTTCGGGACACGTTGGTTTCGGCGGTTGTTCGGGCACGCGAAAGGAAATCGCTATTTTCGGCCGGTATAGTACGTCCGATTAGGTAAATGTTTAGCCACGGGGGTTAGGGGACGGAGCGACGATTAAGACGTTTTCCGTTGCGGTCCCAAGGCCGTTATCGATCGGCGTCACGGTACCGTCGGTACAGTATACAAAAGCGAATCGTTCCAAAACCGTTATCGCATTCCGGTAAGTAAACTCGCCCGTATATCCGTCTGTATACAGGCGTGTCCGGATATAAGCAGATTATTGTTCGCCGCGGTACGTATGCAAACGCTAAGTCCGTGCCGGGCGGCGAACGTAACGCGCCGACGGTTCAGTCCGCGTCGTATTTTACATATCGTTACGGACGCGCGTGCGCGTTATCGGCCGCGATTGGTCCAACTACGACGACGGGAGCGTTTCGTGTTTCGATTCGTTTACGGTCGTGTTTTACCGGACATACACACGTTCGTTTCCGGACGAACGATTCGCGACGGAAACCGTTCGGAATAAATACGAACAACTCCCGAACGGATCCGGTTAAACGTACAAAGTATTGTAGTTGGCGCGTTCTCGTTCCGTTGTCGTAGTAACGACACGCCGGTACGTTTCTCAAAAACAAATCGTTCGAACGATTCCTTCGGGATCGGCGAAAAACGAGTGTACATTTGGATTCCGTACGAGTACACCGTACGTACGGTATATCGATTTTTTTCGTCGTTTCTTTTCGAAGGACCGTTTCGCGAGACGCTCGAATTAATCGTTTAAGTTTATATCCGCGATATTATTTTTTTTTTCTCGCGGCCGCCGCAACCTTAATTAATATTAAACGGCGTACCGTTACGAGCGACGAAACGTAATACATAATATCGCGACCGCCGTTGAAACGGACGCGTAAATTATGGCGTGTTTCGTGTACGCGCGCTGACGTTATCTGATGGCATTTCGACCTTAAAATTGTGTGTCTTTCGCGTCCTTCGTACATCCCGGAGCCGCATTTTACACTATATTGAAATTTCTACGATCGATGTCTCGTATACGTGCGTGCGTGTGTGTATATATATATTATCTTCTTCCTCTTATTCTCCCAGCTATTTGGGGTCGGCCACCTTGGTCCTCAACCTCCACTTGACTCGATCTCCCACATCATTCACTTAATCCCGTTCAACCACTACTTCTTTGGTCTGCCTCTTTTTCCTTCCACGCTCAATTCCATAACTGTTCTTACTGTTTCCGAATGTTTTCTCCTCATAGCATGACCAAACACTCAAAGTCTATTCTCCCTCGTTTTATCCATAATCGACGTTACTCCTACGCTACCTCTTATATATTCATTTCTTATCCTATTTTCTCTTGTCACATCCATCTAAGCATTCTTATCTCGACTACATTCATTCTCTGCTCTATTTTCTTTCCCAACACTCTGAACCATACAACATAATTGGTCTCACTACACTCTTATACAACTTAGCCTCATTGGAATTGTTTTATCGCACAAGACACCAGTCGCTTCTCTCCATTTGATACACCCACACCTAATCCTATGCTTCTCATCTTCGCCAAACCCCCCTTTGATTTGTACAAAGGATCCTAAATACTTAAAACATTCTACTTCCCTTATCTCGTCCCCATCTATTGTCATTCCACTCCGCGTCTCACCTACTTGTTCCTTTTCCTCAAACTTACACTCTATAAAATTTGTCTTACTTCTATTAACCCTTAATACCTTCTCTTCCAGTGCTAATCTCCACACGTCGAATATTTTATGAACATCCTCCCTAAATTCTTCTACTAACACGATATTTATAATACATATATATATACATTTTAAATAACGAGTAGGCATATCCGTAAAATATTCTAACGAACGAAAAATAGCGTTTAATTATTTCGAGTGGATTTCATAGGCGTTTCGGTAATGACAGAATATGCTATTTTCTTAGGAAAGAAAATCACGGTGAAACATTTCGAACGACGCGTCGGCCACGGTTTCGACGGGTAAACAACTCTAACAACTTTACGTTAAAATATAACGATTATCGTCTAATACGACGTGGAAACATTTGTAGAGATTGCGCGTATATATTCCGTATGATATATTTTCGTCGATTTCGACGCCGTTTAACGTTTTCCTGCTAATAAAATAATTTTTTCAGCCGCTACTCTAATGGTTAGACGTTTTACAATGAAAAATGGCTCGTTTGCGGATAACATCCGTATATTCAAATCGTAACAAGACCGTATGACTATTTTGGCACGCGTGAAGAATACTCGAAAAACCTATAACGTGAAAACGACATTTCTGGAGGTAATATTTTGAATTAGATAATTTTTACACGAACCACTCGTCCGATACGTAAAATGCGGCCGGAAAATGTAATGAAATTACCTAAAAAGTGTTCCGAAATAGAAAGAGAGTGCGCAGAAATGCCAAATAAACGTTTCGCCAATTAGCCGTGCGTATAAAAGTATAACGTACGAAAACTAAATACGTATGCATTACACAGTGCCGCTGTATGCGATACACGAAAACAACAATGATTGTAACGTACGTCGGATTGTTAGCGGTGGGGTGCTGGAGCACGGGGTTAGGCTACGTTTTGTATAAATAACGTGTTCTCGCTAAGTCCCCGGGCAGGTCGTTTTCACGGGTCCAAGATAAATAATTAACAATGGTTTTTCAAGCTGAAAAACAAGGGATTTCACTTAATCCTCGCGCAAAAAGCTGCGAGCCCCGGCGGCAGCGGTGGCGGTGGTGCGACTGCCAACAAAAAGGGTCGACAAAAAGACGGTAAATTTTCTTTATACCGCGCGCGAACGCCCGAAGGGTCGGAGAGACGAGCATCAGCAGCAGTAGCAGGAGCAGCGGTAGTCGGGTGCAAGATTAAGCCCCGGGCTAACATAACAAGGGTTTGAAGTTGGCGGGGGTGGCACGGGGAGGTTTTTTGTTGAATAATATTCGCTAATTTGGGTCCGAAGAAAAAGGGTAAACTTTAATGAGATCTCCGCGGGGCTTGCAGCCTTGTGTTTGCGCGTATTATATCCCTTTCGCTCGGAAGGCGGCCACGGCGGCGGTGGCAGTAACGCGCGCGTACACTACACTACCAAACACTATAATACACGCTGCGTGCGTACGTGCGTGTGTGTGTGTGTGTGTGTGTGTGTGTGTGTGTGTGTGTATGTTTCGTAGGATCAGGATTGTCGAGGGTGGGACGGGTTAACGATAGGAGGGACGACGGTAAGGATGGCGACAGGGTTGTGGGCCAGGACTATCTAATTTCCTTCTCTTTGTTTTTCATGTCGGCGGCGGCGGTGCCCGCTGGCCGGACAGCTGTGAGTATGCGTGGAAAGGGACTGAAGGACCGAAGGGACATTGTTCTAGCAATTTATACGAGTCGCCCGCACACACGCGCGTACAAGTACATACTTACACGCACACACGCACGCGCGCGCGCGCACACACACACACACACACTCGTGTATATGCAAATGTAACGGGCAGCTCGTTATTTTCTTGGGTTGACGCGATTACGGTCGGGAAATTCGCCGCCAAACACACACACACACACACACACACACACGTATATGTACATTCGAGTGCGCATATACGCAGGCGCACACGCTCGCGTATATACATATACACGTAGAGTCGTTCGAGAAACAACTGCTGGGATGGTACGGAGAGTAGAGCGCGAGGTGGAGAAGGAGGACGACGACGGCGACGACGACAACGACGAAATGGGTTTACCGTAGAAGGGTGTTGCCCCTTCACCCGGTTTTCGGTTGGGCACATGCGCGTGCGTCCGCTCTACTATCCCGTGGCGGCACTCGTACCTAACCTACACAATGGACGGGTCGGTCGCGGCGCGGTGGCGATGGCGGGGGTGGGGGAGTTCCTTTTTGCCGGCCGGAAGCGCGTGCGGTAGCCCGGAAGACAGTCGCGGGGACGAACGATATCGACGAATCCGGTTTAGCGCGCGCGGTGTGCCCAGTGGTCCCGTACGAGGTGACATGTTTCTTTCTACCCTCAATAACGCGCCATATTATAATACGTACACGGATTACACGGTAAAGGTGGCGTACGTAACGCGCGTAAACAAACGAAAGCGTCCGGGGACGGGAGCGCCCGAAATAAAAATGATATTTTTTTTTTACACACTTGTTGCGGTGTCCTATACGTTCCGATTGACGTACTGTCCAACGCGACGCGTGTGCCGTACATATTACGTGACGCGTCACCGTTACCGCGGTAACGAATCGAACGCGGACGTAATTTTTTACTCTGTTGAAAATCGAAAAAAAAAAATACGTTATAAAAACGCGTACTGATTCGGTGCGCAAGACGTGTGGCGAATTCGTTCTCACGAGCTTCAACGGTTTCGGGAAAATGCGCGCAACAATAACGTTCGTGTTATTGACGACCAGCCCGTAAGCATAACAAAGACGACGGGCGGGCGAACGGGGATGGGGAGGGGGCGGTGGAGAAGGCGGGCGCGCGCGAAATCGTTTGGTTAGTAAACTGTTGGCGACGAGCGGAGACCACCGCGCCACCTTTGACCAGACACGAATTTGCATACGGACAATACGCGCGCGCGTATATATCGATCGTGTAAGACGTGCGCGAATTGTGCGACGACGTGGCGCGAACGAGAGGCGATTTTTCGGGGAGCCTAGGGGGACGACCGGTTTGGCATGGGAACGTGCGTGCGACGCAACGATAACTGGTTCGCGGACGCCGTTTCTATTCCCACGGTCTCTTCCGCGGCCGACTTGATTTCATCTCCCATCGACTGGCGCGTACAAGATACGTTGCGCGCGTTTGTACGTTCTTTCCGCCCGCCGATTTCGCAACGTTCGAATAAACACGCGTCTCGCCCGACTCCCGCCGGACATTCGGGTCAGTCGACGATAAATCGTGTCCGAGCGACCGAATCCCGCGACGAGCGCTTTCGCGCCTCGCGATCACGGGCGACCGTAACGCGTGCACAGGTGGAGCACGTGCCGGACGACAAAAACCAAACACGAAAGGGTCCCGGAGGGGAACGTCCCGGCAAGGGACACGGTGTCGTCGTTTCCGCCGTAAACAGGTATTTATTATTATTATTATTTGTTCCTACGTTAAACGTACGCCGCGATGTTCGCGGACCGCGCAACCGGTTGACCCGTGTCGGGCGTCCTGTCCCGTCTAGGGGACCGCGCAACGACCGCCGTGACCCCGACGGGGTTACCGAGCGGTGGGTCACGGGGATCACGAGGGCACGCGCCCCGTACGGGAATATACCGTAATATATACGCGCGACGTGTGTATTTTTCGACGCGGTCAGGTGGCCGTCGGGATGTAAACGACCGATGTAACGACCGCGAGCGCACACGTGCGCGGGGGGAGGGGCTGTGGAAAAAAACCCGAAAAATAAACGACCGTGTGTTTTTATTATTTTTAAACGCCCGAACGTAAAGGCGCTCGGTCCGTTTCGTTTGTACGAAGTAATTAACGCGTAACGTTATCGATCGGTTTTCGGATTTTCGGACGCTCGATTGATTATTAGTCGTCGTATTCGACGCAAAGATGTTTTCGCGAGTGTTACGATCTTGTCTCGGGAATTCGGGCACGATAAAAGTACGAACCACGAACGTCGTACCACTCTCGCGTTAAAAGTGATCGTTTTTCCTTTGTATACGAATACGCGCGCACACGATATACTTACACGAGACGTATTACTCGGGCGTGGTATATTCCGATCACGAGAATTCGATCCGAATTATATACGAACACGTATACATAAACGAGAAATTTTATTCCGGAAATAGCCAGTAGACGGTGACACGTTGTCGTCGATTTTACACGGCGCCACAATTTTGTCGTAACATTCGTTACGTTTCCGTTTTTACGCGTCTATCGTGCGAATATTCGGCGACATTGTCGTCCGACTACGTTAAAAACGCAATATCTTCGACCGACAAAGCGTCGTAACAAAAATTTGTTTTATCGCCCGTAACGGCGCGTTATCGACTACCGTGTAATACGTTCATTTTTTTCGCTAAACGTTTTTCATCGTCCTCGATTATTGGCCACGAACAATACGACTAATGTATTGTATCTAGGCGCGTATTCGTAACGGCATTTTCGAACGTCTTCGCTCGATATTAATCCGATTGAGAACACGTAGTGATTGAAGTGTTCGAGTGATACGCTATATTGTTTTAAAACTATTAGGGATCGCCACGTAGGTGTAAGGCGTTCGGGTCGAATGATATTTTCCAAATTATAGCGAACGTCGATCGTTCTTTTGTAATACTAGACGCGTGACTCGACTTGCCGGTCAAGTTGTCTTTAAATTGACGGAAAATTGCTCGAAACGTCCGATAACGTTGTCGACAATACTCTAGGCGCCGTGAACGGTTCGGTTTCCGAACCGAATACGACGGGCGGCGCGTTCTAATTATCATTACGCGAGTCGGCGGTTGTTTAGGGCGCGCTTTTCGCTAATAACACCGTACACGATCGCTCGCTTCGCCAATCGCGAGTTGCACGTTACATGGCTAAGATGGTGGAACGTTGTGATGCAATGTTTTTGCCCGGAAAATATGAACGGATAAACGAATTGGTCGTCGTGTACTCGGAAAGAGACGCGACGGTCCCTCGGATTTTTTCGATCCTTTGACTAGCGACGAGTGGGCCGCGTGCATCTGTGGCCATACGTCAACGGCGTAGAGTTCGAAAGAATTCGTTCTGGTCCGTGCCCGGAGCCGCCGTGTCCTCGTTTACCGTTTCCCGCTTTCGAATGTATTAACGAACGAATTGTATTTTTCAGGACCCGCCGCATGGCCACGGCCGTAATAGACTTGACGCGTTAAGCTTGGACGTGCAATAGTTTATCGCCGCGGAACGATAATTGGATTACGCGGAATCGCTGTCGCTTAAATTGTTGCGTGTAAAAAAAAAACCCGTCGTCGTTTTATCCTATCGTATTATTATTATTTGATCACTATTGTGGCCGTCGCATTTCGCTTGTTATTAACACGATCGCGGAACGTCCGGCGAATCGCCGTAAATGATACGGTCTTGCGACGCGTACGCGTATCGGACGATACGGCGTGTGCACCTGTGTACCGGACGAGCGCGAATCGATAATGTAAAATAATAATAACACGACTCGCGAATTAAATTTGATCGGCAAACGGCGACGAGCTTTTAAAATATCGCGTTGTATTTATTATTGTATCGCTTTTAAAATATTATATTGTTGCTTCGATTTATGGCGTTAGTTTAATAAAACGCGTGCGCGCACACAATGTACTGCACGCCGTAAGTATAAAGTTTGTAACGTTGTTTCGTTTTGTTATATTAAACGCGCTCGGAACGCGTTGTTCCGACAACAATACGGTCGAGTCGTTCGGTGAACGAAAAAAGCCGATACATCCTAATGACGGCGGTTCGTTCGGTCGAGCAAATGTGCCCTTCGAAGACCGTTTGAAAATGTGCCCCGTTATCGACCGACTTAGTGATACGGTCCGGTTTACGGTTTTCCCATTTTTTCTCATTCGGCAACGTCGTTTACTCCTACGGAAAACCCCGAGACGATCTCCGTACGTGTTCGTCCGTATATATAATACGTTCGTGGCAAATTAAATTTTCATTTTCCACTAGGGTTTTGTTTTCGGATTACAGAGAGTGAATCGAAACGATACCGAAGTAAGTAAATTTTAATCGATGGCCGACGGACGGCGCGTCGTTTAGGCCGCGTAACGTATATGTGTATACGTAAAGTTTGTTAAACGGACGAAATACGTGAACACATGTTTCATATTTACCGTACAGCGACGACGAGGTCTCGGTATTCTCAGTGTTCCGCTAATGTAAACGTTTGTACGATAAAATGATTTTTCGCGTTGTTTACTAAAAACAAAAATAAACAACAATTTGAAAAACTCGTCGAATCGTCGACGAAAATCCCGTCGTGAAATACAAAAAACGTGTACCGCGTTAAACGGTTGGCCCTTTTATAATTCGAGTTAAATTATGAACGTTCGAAATAAAACGTGGACGGCGAAGAGAGCGAGGCGAGGTGGTTGGGCGCTACTTAAAGGTTCGTTGGTCTCCGAGTTATAAACGGTCGATTTTTCACATTGTCCGGTCCTTCGGCGTTATCTATTTTCACGGCTATGCCTTACCATTAATCCCTTAATTTTCCAACCCGTAAGTCGACATTGACGTTTCCAGTTTTGAACGTTTCGACGTATTACGCGTACTTTGTGTAAGTCACAGACGCCGAACAAATATTTTTCTTAAAACTAAAAACCGACGGATTATTGAAATTTTCAGTTACGCTTTTTCCTCATCGAACATGATTAATGAGGAGGAGGCGATTAATGGTCGTATTTTATCGTACCTAATTTCATTTTCTCGAACCACCAACGAACGTTACACAAACGTTCGAGATTTTCGATTTTCGATACGTTCGGATTTTCGTTTCGGCTAGCGGCAAATGTTTTGACGATATTTCGCCGTATTCGTACCACAACGGTTGGCGAAAATTCGAAAATATACGAGAGTCATTCGTAATTCGTAATCAAATTTCACCATATACGAATTAATATAGTCCGCGATTTTTTTAACAACAGTAGGGTAACGAATTTGTTCGTCCCAATAATACGTGCGCTCGAGACCCGTCCATGATAACGGTTCAGGTGAAATAAATCCGATCTGTTCCCTTGTAGCGAAACGTCGACGTAGTTTCGCGATCGAATTGAAAAAAGAGCTGTCCCGTTCGAATTCAAACGTTTCCGAAAACCACGAGCGTTCGTTATTCGTTTAACACGGTTGTTCGGCGCAAACGTTATTAACCTTTCGAAAATATTCGTCGAAATAAAATTTGAAAAAAACGCCGTTCTTCGCTAGTGAAAACGTCGGCACGCGTCAATAATGAAACGAATGTTTTTTCGCGTAAACAATTCGGTCCGTTTGTAGTAACAAGCGCGCGTACACGTTTCGGGGGTCTATGTGAATGGTAGTTTACGTTATCGATTTATTTCGCACCTTTATTACGGAACGCGATAAAATGTCGTTTTGTCCCCTTCGTCGGAAAAGCCGAACACGCCTACGCGTGTACGTCGAAACGATATTGGCGTTCGGTGTGTGGTGGACGGTGTCTCTATTGCCGCGGATCGGCGGACGCGACGTCAGGCGTGCCGAGGACGGACGAAAATGCCGGCTACCGAAACTCGCCCGAAATGCGTTTGGCCGAATACGGTCGGCGGTCGGTTACATTTTTCGTCAGAATTCCGTTCTTATCAACGACACGGGTAGCCGGCGCGTAATACGACGAAACGTTCGACTTGCCGAGTATTTCGTGTTAAAGCGGTAAACGAAACGTCGATCATTGGCGAGTGACTAGAGAAGGAGAAAAATTAATTCGCGGTTTTCGTCCCTTATCAAAGCGCCATTATCGAAAGCGAAACGACGCGACCGCGGACGTTCGTTCGAAATTATCAAATTAACCGAAAACGATTGTCGATCGGACGCGATAGTGTCGGTCGTGTCGAACGTCACGGAATTAAGACGACTATTGAACGTGTATTATTACGACGTACGAAAAAAACGTGTCGTTCCTAACGATAGCGTCTGAAACGTTAAATTTTAATACGCGTAAGAATACAAAAACAAAACGTTTAAACGTTATTGTAAATGTCGATATCTTCCACCGAAAATAGTTTTTAATCGTTGATTAGGCGCCAGTCGGTTACGAATTGCGATCAGTTACAAATACGGCGACGTTCCACACGATTTTCCCTTCTGTTTTCGGTGACGTTACAATTAAATTCGACGTGGACCACTCGAAACTAAGTCCAGCCGAAATGGACGTCGGGTACGTTACGTTAATAAAACGAACGAATTATACGGTACTAAACTCCACGGAAACCGACATCGTTTTTTCCGTTCATATTTGTACGAAAATTCTCGGCGTTCGTTTAAAGCGCCGTAAATCGTTCTTCGGCGTTTCCCGGAGCGCGTTTCTTCCCGTGCATAAGGCATTTGTAAACATACACCGACTAAACGAAACGTATTTTATACGGAATTTCGAAAAATACGCCGAACCAACGCGTACGTGTACGAATTCGAAACGAGCATTCGCCGTTTTCGTCGCAGGAATCGTTTTGAGTACGAATCACGGTTACGGTAATCATGTTTCGGTAACGACCGTATGTTTTTTTTTTATTAATTCGGAATCAAAACTACGTTTTCTAAACGCTTGCCGTCGCCGAGAGAAAAACACGAACGGTAAAGCGTTGCCAAATACGATAAACGTTTCGTTCGACGTCACGGTGGCGTTGTTGTCAGATAATAATAAACGTACGGACGGACGGCACGGAACGGTTATGCCCGAAACAAGCATGTCGAATATGTTACACAGCGACCTCTTGCGAACGAGGTGACGTGAAAAACGATATAAAAGGGTTGACCACCGCGAAGTCCGTGACTGGTAGTTCCGGATTTCACCCCTGTCGGCGACGAGTTCGTTCTTTTCGAGTTTATCCTCCGCGATCGCTAGCTCCTATTTATTCTATATTCCGAATTTTGACGCATCCGAAATCACAGGAACGACGTACGGCAACGCAATAACGTTGAACAAACGGCGCGACTTAGGATCGTCGCCGATTAGACATTTGAAAACTAAAATCGATCTATCGGGAACCGTACGTCCGTTTAAACGAAACACGATTTTTTTCCTTTTCACAGAGTATTTGTACATTGAACGATCGATATTTACACGGATTTTACATTATACGTTAATATTGCGGTACAACGTGCGCTAACGTAGTGCTGAAGAATACAAAATGATTCGCTTCTCCTATATTATCGAAATAAATTCGTAACGTTCGAATGTAAAGAAATATGGAATATTTATTTGAAAAAAAAACGTTTCGGGAGATATAAGTATTGGTAATAATTTCGCGAAAAATTAATTGACATCAACCACAATATTATTATATTATCGCGAAACAAATGAAAATTAAATTCTAAACAATTCTTAATGTTTGTTTAGTCACCGGTACTACGCCGTTCGTCTACAGTGCTAATAAACCCAAAAAGGGAAACGAAAAACGTTGACCGCGAAAAGCGACGTGTTTCGCGCGTTATACGGATCGACTGATTGAAAAATGTTTGGGTCCGAGGATTGATCGAACAACTTTTTTTGTCAAGGAAACGAACACATTACGTCGGTTCCCGCGATAGAGAAATTTCTCACGCCTAATTCGGTTTCTTATATATTATACGCGTGCGCAATATCTTCGTACACGAAAATCGTTAAGTCGTTTTCGATTTGTCGATAATAACCGACATTTTACATACGACGACGACATTTTTTATACGAAAAATATCCGTGACCAATACTACGATCGCACGGCGTTTCGAATAGGCAATTCCGCCGCTGCTAATTAATTATTCGTTTATTTATTATTAATATAAAAAGCTAACTGTCTAGGTTTTTCCACAAACGCGTACGTTACAATAATATTTACCGAACTAAAAATGAAAAAAATGGAACGGAGAGTTCACTGCGAATCCGACAGTTAGAAATTCGGACAGCGAGACGTCCGTCCGTCTGTATCGTGAAATTTACTCGGTTTGGTAACAATGAACGGGTCGAAGGTCGAAGTTAGCGGAAAATGGCGGTAAACCGGTCGTCGATTGTGAGCACGTCGACTTTTGCAAATTCCGAAAATTATATTATTGACGTAATTTTGTAATTTCTTAACGTCTTCGAGCAACGGTCAATCGATGACTCGAAGTATAAGGAGCGTGGACGGGTTTCAAATAGGTTAACGTTAGGACGTCGACGATGTCGACTATACCCGTCAATTTAGTGCCACGGTTAAATTATTAAATTATGCGATTAATAAGTGTTCGTGAACGAGTTATCACGTCTAGTTAGTTATTTTTGAAGTTTGAAAAAATTGACGAAAAATGAAATCGGTGTTTGTCGTACATCGGGTAAGGAATGAAAATAAATTTGATTATTCTTAACCCTTGATTTAGACGGACGCTTCTATTTTCGTCTAAAGTAGTTCATTTTTTTGAATTTCATACGAAAAGGTAATATAATATTATGTACGATATGAAAAATATACAAATACAATATATGTAAATCTATAAAAAAAATAATAATTTTCGTGTTAATTCAACAGAGTTAATTGAAATCTAATTTTGGATCGAGGAAAAAGTAAAACCGTTTGAAAAACTGTTCCAAATTGATTAATCATAACATATTATTTTCAATATTTACGCGCGGTAAATGTCGTTCACGAGTCCGAGGTTTTTAGAAGATAATAATAACACGCACGCGAGTTCAATACGTGATTTCGCGAGATCGGAGACGACGACGAGGCGTGCGTAATTATTTGATTATCGTCGACAAAAATGTGCGTATCGGGCCCGATAATAAAACGATGGCGATAATAACGATAAAAACAAAAAAGTAATCGTAATTTACAAATCGGCGGCCGACCGTCGGGCGCGCGTTAATTAATTGTCCTATGGCGACCGATCGGAACCGAAAATAATAACGACGATAAATTTCCGAAACAGACGATTCGAATATTGTTGCGGCGCCTCGATTAGGCGATTCGCCGCGACCTGTTTGTAACGACGCGCCGTGCCGCGTTTACCGTTTCCGGCGCCAATAATTGTCGCGAGAAAACGAACGAATTGTCCGTAACGGTGTCGGGGTGGGGGGCAGAGAAGAGGCGTAAAAACGCTTATACCCGAATAATAAACGCAATACGCGAACCGAGGGCGTTTTATGCGATTTCCATTGGCCACGATTAACCGATCGCTCTGGCGTCCGTCACCCCATCTGCTCGAATTTGAGAAACGACCGCCAGACGAATTACCGTTACGGGTTTATCGTCGCGTCGTCGTCCATTCACCGGTGGCCGTTCAATTACCAAAACGAATGAAACAAAAAATAATTACTTGTTGATTCGGCCGAACTACACGTGAAGATAATAATAATAATAATATTAATAGTACTAAAAATAATAATAATAATAATAAGAATAATAAGAATAATAATAATAATAATAATAATAATAGTCGCCGATTGGTTTCCGATCGATTACGCCATATTGTTTACGTCGCGTCGCGTTGTCTGTCGTCCGTCCACTAGTCGGTGACGTTTCTAACGCGGGAACGTTCCGTATTATAAAAAAACCAACTACCCACTAACCGTCTTCGAAAACAATTCGAAAACCGAGGGTCTCGGTTTGGTCGTTGTTTCCTAGAGATGTCCGCCAACAATGTCTTACAAATAATTTCTGCACGAGACCATACGGCGATACGAAACGAACCCGAGGGTATATCGAGCCGGTTTTCGGAATGTTTGGACGTTTGTTTCTATATCCGCCGAACTAGTAGGTGAACACAACGGTAATTGTTAATAACGTACACACATGATTTGGTTTGACGTTGAGTTTCGAACGTTGAATTCGTGTTTGGTGTATCCTTCACGTGTTTGTCTATAGAATTCTAAGGGAAACGAATCGATGGAGAAATATGTACGCCGCGAATGACGACGCGTAAATAGTATTTAGTCATGGAAATGATTGTTTATCGTTCGCGTTTACCGAAAGGAGCGATAATGGTGCGATGTTTATGAATTACACATACAATATACATCAACGCACGAACGCTTGTAATGAAATTGTTTCGTTTCGTTTGAGTGTATATTTATTACGGTACTCGGAGAAAAAAAATTGAAACGATGTATAATAATAATAATAGTAAGTCAAACGTTTTTATCACACGGTGCTGTATATAATTCACACGTGTGTATATATATATATATATAGCACCACACTTGAAATCGAAATACTAAAAAAAAATCATATCGCGATTTATAACATCCGAACTGACGTAAGAGAATTATTTTTCGTCTATTTTTATATCGTGTTGAATGATATTATCCGAAACTCATAACGGCGATTTTTAAAAACATATCCTTTTTGATCGGAGCCGATTTTTCTCGGTTAACGGACCAACAAACCCTTATTATCGAAATGGATTTTACAAAACGAAAAAAAAACACAACACGTGGTACAAAATCAAACAATTACGAATAAAATATACTTTAATAGGCGATCGTTTCGTATTTACTATTTTCGATTAGACTCTAACGATTTTACGTAATACGTTCGGGATTTTTTTAAACAGTATATTATAGTTTAATATTGCCGAGTTTAACAGAGGACAAAATCAACCCGAAATAGTTAATATAGGAGTGGCGAATGGTTTTTTTCAGCGTATTATCGACGTTTGACTAATGGTGTATTAAACAAACAAATATATATCGTGCAAAAAAATTGTCAGTTTAATTTCATAGTAATGCCCTATACACACGCGGTAAATTGTGGTACGAAATCCAATTCAAACGTCACGTGCCGTCATCTTATGGTTTTAAAGATTAGCCGGAAGATCATTTTAACTGTTCAACCGGACCTGGGTGTAAGATTTGTACGGGGATATTGAGAAATATAATAACGGAAATTGCACTGGGAGAATAGATTGTCGCTTTTGTATAAAACACGAAAATGTCGCTCGAGCGAACATGAAAACAGTTCGAATTCGTTTTGTTCCAATCCGTAGAACGTATTTCAATAATACTGTTCCGTAATATTCCCGCTCGACATAATTCTAATTTAATCAATTCATTTTCCACGCGGACGAAACTACTTCGTTTCCCCTCATCTAAAATATGCCAATGAGCTGTACACATGTAACGTGCTAAATGCATACATACATATATATATATATATACAAGTTGACCCCGCAGACGTTCCGTTTATTGTCGGAATAAAGTAAAGTTTTCGCAAATTGACTATCGTTATATTTACTTTTTTTCTTCGTCGTTCGTAAAATAAATTTGTAGGAATTTCGGATTTTCGTCGGGCATTGGTAATGAAAGAGCCAATTCGATGATCAATTTTCCCTTGAATAATCGAATATTATTTTATATTCTGTATTTTGAACTACGTTCGACAATTACCCGAGCGTTAAATTACGACAGTATTAAATTGTTAATAACTTTAATACTGCGTTACAGTATTCGAACACAACCATCGTCTCGATTATTCGAATATGTTGTGTAAATACGACTGTTAAGCCGTTTAAAAATTACAGGAAAACTAACGTAAAACGCTCAAGAATTACGTACATATAAAGATATATATATATATACAAATGTATGAATATACTCCCCAATCTACAATTGTTAACGTTATTTCGACAAACGCGTTTATACTTCAACTGACCGAATAACTATAGTCTAATTTGTAAAAACGAACACGTACGCTCGAAAAATTAACTTTACCTGTTTATCAGGTAAAATGCATTTCGGTACGATGTTACGTATACGCGTATAATTATGGCAATCATTCCGGCCGTTATCCATCCGTCATAATACGAAATTTTCAATCATACATCAGATTCGGGACGATAATTGCACGCGTACGCGACTTGAACGTATACGTATCTTAATTACCGGATAAAAACCAATCAGTTTCGATCAAAAAAACAGAAAAATTAATAAACCCGTACGCCGGTGGACGATTATATAACGGTAATAATTGTTCGGACACAAACGGCGCGCGACGGTTTTGAAGGTATAAAACATATTATATTTTGAAACGCCGTAATACGCGGTCAGTCCGCCAGCGTAGTTTATATGCAGTTTTAGTATGTCATTTTTTTACCGTCGAAATTGCGTATGTACCGTCGAGAGTTCAAAAGAAGAGTTAAAAAAAAACGCTAGCGAAACTATTTATTAAAACGAACTGTTCAAAAACAAAAACCGTCGTTCGTTTTTTTTTAAATTAAAAATAAACCGGCGTTGACGCGACAATAAGTGTACAACGAATACCGTTCACCAATATACACACGCGCGCGTACGATAATTAATAACGTATAAACAAATAAAAACGAACGCGAATTATAATAAGGAAACATTCACTGCACACGCCACTGGTCTTGTATACCGTACTTCGCTATGTACAGTGAATGTCTATCGCAGACCCGATAATTTTAGAAAAAAAAATGCCGAATTTTCAACGGGGAAAACGTATACGTAAACCGATTTTCTTTCGTTCACCTTCGAAATCGAGACGCTTGGTTGTCGGACGATTTCCCGTCGATCATAGAGGGCGACCCGGAAACATTCTATCCGAGGACGCGGCCCGCTGTCGCGAGAAACCCGTTTTCAATCGATCGATTATTTTTATCCACGCTTTTCGAATACGACTGATATCATTAACGTTCTGATTTACGACGACCAGTATCCGTGACAAGTAATTATCGTGTAATCTCGATACGCCACCGCGTGCCGATGAATATTATAATTCCGATCCGTTTCACCATCGCCAGAAATGTAACGGTCGGACGTATTGGAGTTGTTCGTATAATTCGTCGGCGTTTCAAAAATATTCGTTTTTACGAAAATTGCGCATTCTAAAATTCGACAAAAGAAACGAACGTTCTCCGGTTTTGTCCGTCGTGAATGAAACACGAAACGCGCGATTTCGCAACGAGTCCAATATTTCGTCGTCGATTGCCGTTGTTTCACACGTGGTTTTTGGCGGATCGACTAAAACGTGGTAAACGCGGTCGGAATTCGTCGCCTTTTCGTTTCATAAAAAAACCAATCCGTTGTACGGGGCGGTTCGGGGACTTTCGAGGACCCGTCCGCCACGTTATTTGCGCGTCCGCGTATTTTACGCGAATATTCCGAGAACAATTCAACGCTTCGTTACCGTGATGGACGCATGTCGAAAACACGGTTTCCAAAACGAGGTTGTCCGAACGAATTTGGGCATGGGGCGCACGAGAGCCGGAAGAACGTTTAATGCGCGTCATTTTCTGTTCGATTAAAAAACAAAATAAATACGCGTCTAGGTTCGCGTATGGCCGTACTCTAGTCGCGATCGATTTCCGACACCGAATGAAACTTCGACTTAATGTACGTTACACGCCAAATTAGGAAATAGCGTCGAATTACAACGCTCTTGTACGGATGGCGGAAATATAACGAAAGCGCGTTTAATAGAAGTATGATTCGCGCGTGGAGTGTAATTACGCGATATTCGTCGACGGGTTGCACTACTGACCGGCTGGTCGAGGATGGGGCGGTCCGCGGTGGTCGTAAAATAACCCGAAAACTTTTTCGGGCGACTCGAAATTGAATGTTCGGACGACGCCGCCACCATCGTCGCATTTAATCCATCATTTATGCGACGGCATACGTTTAAGTGTCGATATGTCCCCATCATCGAGTAATTTTTTTCTCCCCATTCCGTTTTTTTTTCGTCGTTCGTTTCCTCATCCCTCCGCAACAGACGCCTCCGGGGGCAATGGCTGCTATACCGCCGACGCATACACACACATACATGTGCACACGCGCGCGCCGTCTGCCGCAGTGCCTTTCGTCGAGAGCAAAATGGCCGACCGAACTCTGTCTACACAACACGAACACACGCACGCACGCACATACGAATACGCACGCACACCGTAAGCCTCCTCCATTCCGCCAGTGCTCCGGACAACGATTCCGTCGACGTTTTACCCCTACTTTTTTATTACTACTATTTTATATATATATATTTTTATCGACGCCTTTTTCGCTTGCGCTCTACACGCCAATTGTTTCCCTACGTAATTACTGTGAATATACCTACACACACACTCATATACATATATATACTGGATTGCAGACAGTTTCGGGTTTCGGAGGGTGATATATATATATTAAGATATTCGCCATTAAAAACGACAAAAAAAAGCAAACGTAAAAACCTTCGACGGACCGTACACGACGCAAGGGACGTGACGCGGACTGGGACCGAAAATGTCACCGGGCTTATTCGAACCCAGTGCGGGCCACATTAGACGCGAGTCCATGCCCGCAATCGATATACGCGTATACGCGCGTGTTATAAATTATAATATATACGTTTTTTATCCAGATAACGGCCGTAAGGTTCCCGACGAAAATAACAGTCAGCGTATCCGTGACATTTTCAGAGGAACGATCGATCGTCGCAACGATAAATATGCGTTTAGGTTATTTGGCGTTCGAATTTCGCGTAAAAACACTCGGCGCAGTATTTATACGCTCCGTTTTAGGCGATTTCACGTCGAGTTCCGTATTGTCCCCGTTTTTTCGAATTTCCCCTCCCTTAGGTACCGACGAGCGCGCAATATGCATATTTATTTGTGGCGCGCACTTATTATTCGTATGAAAATATGATAATTCGCACGCACGCGAGAACGCGAGCTCGTTTATACCACTGGCGGTGGTTTGTGTGCGTGAATATATATGAAGGCGAAACAAAAAGTATATAATGCATGCACACACATACAAACACGTATATATATATATATATATTTAAATGCGTGACCAGCACAGCACGTATGTGTGTGTGTGTGTGTGTGTTTAATAATTGTCTGCGTAAAACCTTTCGGGGTCCATCGAGTGCGGAAATATTACTCTGCAGTTTTAATTACTACCGCGTCATCAATACACGGTAAAAAATAAATAAATCATCGGTCGCGAGGGCCAAGTGCGGCCGGGAACGTATTAATATATAAATTGTTTTTTTTTTTGTTACAACAATAATACGAAACAACACAAAAATCACGATAATAAATTTGATCACGTCGACCAATAAGTCGACGATATGTTTCGACGAAAAAAACCCGTTTTTCCAATTACGTTATGTTCGGAAAAGGCGGAAATCGACAAAATTGTCGTACAACGTTTTTATTATTTCTCCTCATGTATGTGTGTGTGTGTGTGACGTAATCATGTCGGGCCGTCGAGTTTTCGCTAGAAAATTAATTATGCGACATAGTTAATTAAAGATAATAATAATCAAAATCGACGACGAACGTTGTGTAAACAGGTCGCGATAGAGGAAGACACTGGGCTAGGAATACCGAACTAGGACGGACTGGTCGACAAGCGAAAAAGAATCGAAACGATTTGGGGTAGCGACATTTTAGTGGAATAATCGAATGTTTTGCGAGAAGCGATAAGGCATTTGTATCGTGGCGGCGGGCCTGGATGGCGTTAGACGGCGGTAAAAGTAGAACGGTGATACCGGCGGAAAATCAATAAACGTCACGAGCCGCAAATAATTGGACGCGACTTGAAAGTCGTTTTTTACCCATGACGTACAAACCGTACCAAATATACTAGGAGTTCACTATGGATACGATAAGCTTAATAATAATAACTTAGTCGTCCTGAAGTCGTACACGAATAACGTGCGTCCGCGGCGGATACGAACGTGTCTACGACGGGCGCTTGGGATAAAGCCGGCCACCAACTGGAAACGCCGGAGAAATAATCGATCGGCGACAATCGACGGAAGACGTTGAAGCGACGTCCGAGCCCGTGCGGTAATAACGACGGCGATGACGACACAAATGTCGGACGGGCGACACCGAGGGCTTTGCTCGGTTCGAGTTCGCGACGATCGTCCGGACGGTTAAATTGATTCATTACGAGCCGAATTCGGTAACATATTACGGTTAGACGACACACGTGGCGACGAATAATCGTATGGGCCGTGACCCGCGTACGTGTACGAAAAATGGTTCGCAAACGTAACGATCACGTCTCTAAACGAAATCGATGCGCGTGCGCGCACGTCAGCTTTTAGTTACATACTTCAAACGCACGTACACGTAACCGCGGTATGCGTGAATACCGGAGGTGTATATCGTACACGACCGCGCGTATCACGTATAAATACTGATTACACAGCGGCTCGTTAAACCGGAGCTCAGATTACCACGAAATACCCGCCGTCCGCGTTGCGACGCGTACCGTGTAACGTGATTCGATTGAAAATCACGCGGGTGAAGCGGCGTTCGCGTTTTAATTAACGGTACCCGACGACGATTTGTTTTCGGACGGATCTCGTTAGTCGTCCGACTCATAAAAACGGCACGATGTATCCCCGACGAAACAACGTACGTACGCGCCGATTAAAAATCGTCATTGACAAACGGAACGGTAATAGCGTTTCGTATTCGTCGGTTTCGTCCGTTCGTTAAATTTGTTCGTAAACGCCATTTCGTCGTTTTGAACACTACGAACAGACGCGACGGTAAATTTATCCGACGATATGCCCTGACCGTATAGAGTAGAATTTATCAAAGAGCTTTTACGCGTCTACGTAAGTATATATTGCGCGTTGTCAAACTCGTTACGGGTACGTGGCGTTAAAAAAGTGGAATTAGCAAACGGCGCTTGTCGTATACGAAAAAATGGAAGGGAAAAGAAAGCGTCGGATTACAAAGGTGGTCGAACGGACTAGCCAGGTCGTACTTTATCGAACAGTTGGTAAAAACCGTTGAAAAACAAGCGACAAAGGCTACGTTTAGTGTAAACATAACGGGCGGCGGACCAAAGGATACAAACGTTTAGAGTTACGAAGTTCGACGAAGATTATAAAACTTTTCGAATTAAACGTCGACAATTTGCGCCGAAAACCGTTTAAAATGGAAATTTCGAACACAAAAATAAACTGAAAAACCCGCGCGTCCCGTAAATAATAACGATAATTATCGTAGCGATGTCAAACGCAATTGCCGTTGTTATCGTTCGTATCGATAACATTTCCGAACGGTGTTAGCGAATAACAATAGCGTTTCGATACAGAGCTAGCGATTTAAAATAAACGAATAAATGTCGCCAAACGTCTCCGGTCGCTAACCGAACGATTGAAAAATTGGTTACGTACGGTTAATAATTGTTTCGTTATAAATTCGCTCGTTTAAAATGAACGGTTCGCGGTTGTTTTTGACGAAGACGCGAAATTTAAATACCATCGTTTCGATCGGATCAAGAACGTTTCTCACCACGTCGATCGATCGCGCGGAAATCGGACGAACGCCAATAAACGGACAACAATACTTGGGCGAAAATTTCGAATTACTTGTGGCCGTCGATTCCGGCGCATTTCTCTGGACGAAATTATTATCGTCGTTCGGCTTTTGTACGGCGGACACGGGTAGGTCAAATTTTCGTTCGTACGCTACAATTATCGAGACATTTTTAGCGCGATATTTCGCGTACCCGGAATCCCACGGCATTCTGGAACCTCGGCGCACGGACCGTAACAATTTAATATATTATATCGCGCGAAGTGCGAAATAAAACGCGACGGAGTGCGCACAAAACCGTGGCGTAACCGCCTCCCCACTACCCGTCGCTCGACCACAGCCGTTGACCGTATTACTACGCGCCCGTAGTAGACGGAACGAAATATGAATAATGTATCTTTACAATAGTGTACGAGTACGCGGTATAGAAACGAGTGGTGGAGAGGGGAATGGAGCGGACACGATATACATAAATATATATATATATATATATATATATATACACGAAGAGGGAGACCGGACCCTTTTTGCGCTAAAAACCCTTCGGAATTTCCATACGAATTCGGTACTCCTACGCCGAGAAAGGATGTTCGTTGGTTTTTTTTTTTTGTTTCGTTCGTTCCCGAAACTCGTCTGTATTCTTCTATCACGCGAACCGCGCGCGGGGGATCGTCACTATCATAACGGCGGTTTCCCCTATCGAACGCGCTACGGAAATACCGCGAGACGAAACAATCGAATCGTTAACGATGGTGTACGTACGTGTTTAGTGGCGTTCCCAGCCGAGAAACGTATTGGACGATCATCCATCCGGGAACTAACCTACGCGCGCGCGAAACGAAAAACGTACGGAGACAACAGTTAACCTTTGCGGGTACGCCACGGGCCTCGGTTGGCTCGTACGGCCGACGCGTATCGTATGGAAAAATCGGTTCATGGCGGAGACAATCAATTTAATAAAACGATACACGCACCTTTATCGCGTCGAATTCCGAACGTACATTCATACTGTTATACGCGTATGCAATTCCGCGCGAATATAATATAAATAACCTAACAGCACGCGGAGAAACGAACTAATTCCTACCGATAGATCTTTTTTGTTGTCGATCCTTCGCACGGTATATAATACGCCCGTCGACCATTTATTATTATTGTCGAGTATTGTGCGCCGGTTGTAATTTTTCCTACTACCGTCAACCCTCCTATCATACACACACAGACACACGCACAATAGGCTTCTTTCTCAGACGATGTTCCCAGCATCCACCCCCGACCGTATACGTTTTAATGTTTTATTCGCTCTCACCTTCACACACACACGCATTTATGCACAGGATATTATACGTTTGTACTCCCACACACCGATACGCATAATAACACTTACCTATGCGTGTTGACCCCATCGCGTGGGAAGTATATACACATAATATATATATATATATATACACGTACGTCTACACCGTGTGTCTTCTCCCCCGCAACATCTTTTGTACGTTTCTGCATATATTATAGACCAGCAAAAAAAAAAAACCCGACCACGAGAATGCGGGAATTTTATACTCACGCGACTTATATACGACACGTAGCGTTCGTGATGCGTTGCCGTTGCCGCAGTTCCATTTCCGTTTCCGACGAGCGAACGTTACGAAAACTACCGCGCGCCAAGATCGTCTCCTAACGACACGCCCGGTGACATTCTAACGTTCTCGGTAAGTTCGAAAGTCATGTTGTTAATAAACTTACAAACGCGTGCAGAACTTTTCCCGGGAGTGTAGTGTGAAATAAACAAAAGCCGTTCGGAGAAATGTGTAAATATTTATTTGATCATGGCCGCTGAATTCGATATGTTAAATAGGGTTCGGTTTTCTAAAAAAAAAAAACCTAATTATTTCTTTTGAAAAAGACGTTTAATTTTACCTACGAAATAAAAATACGTTCTTCATGTGGTCGCCATGTTGTATACGCCCGTAAACGGTAAACTGTAGGGAAATTTCGATTTTGTTTACGTATAAAAAATTACATCGTTTAAAAATCACTTGTAAAATCGTCCACTTGTCATGTACTTATATAATATATATATATCGTAAAATAAAAAGTTCGTTTTGGTTGAGACAAGTAATTTTTTTCAATCCGTTTGGCGCGTAGAGTTCCGTCGTCTCGAGATCGAGAATTGTCGCGCTGTCATTTTCCCTCAAGGAATTTCCTGACACATATCATTTATGTTTCGTGTCGTTTTCCTGTGTATTTCGCGTATATTACCCGGGAGGCTCGTCAATACGCGAGTCTAGGATGGCAAAAGCTGAAATAGACGTACAATAGTCGCGGCTGTATGGTACATATTTCTATTTTCGGCCACCAGGTAGCGTTACGTTTAGACGCCAATCGGTTTTCGTTTGAATTCGTCGTATCTTCGCCCTACCGATCGATATCGCGAAAACGTAATTGCGCGCAATCTGTTTCCACCGATAATCGAGAACAGTTTACCGATGTCGTTGATGGCTAAATTATTCCGTTAGCGGAATTATTTTCCGAATGTTTTTTCGATTAGTTCGCGTCCATTCACAAAATGCGTCCATCGATAGAAACCCGATTAATAAAGCCATGACGCGAACGTGAACGAAAACCGTCCAACGGTCATAGACGGTATATGGACGACACGAACCGGTCCGTTTCCATTCGAAGCGAACGAGACCCGATTTTTGGGGACCGTAATCGGTCACGCGCGTTATACACCGCGCGCACATTAGCGCACCGGCCGCGGAGAGCCCACGTGAAGGGGTCCCCGAAACCAGTTGGCGGGACGGCACGCGTTCACCTCCGGCTTTTGCCCCTTGCCTGAGTACAATAGTCGTCGCGGCGACGAGATCGACGCGGGCCGTCCGGTTCTGGTGGTGGTCCCTCACAACGCGATGTCGGGTCGTAACCCCGGGGAACGTTCGATACGCACGCGCGCGCTCGAATACGGAGACGTATGTGTGAAATGTTTCGGGCGAAAATAACGCGAGATATTTCGCGATTTCGGACGTTGTTGGGCAATTCTAAAAACGAATTGGGGCGTCGCACGCCGACGCGATGACACAGTACGCGTTTAAAAAATTCGACGTCGTTGAAACGAACCCTTCAGTACCACCGCCGGCTCGAGTAAGTTTACTTAAACGAAGATTTCGCGATTCGATTATCGCGTTCCCGGAGTCGCCGAACACCGACGATAATTTTGGTTTTCACGCGAGATTTCCTATTGGAAACGGTACACATCCCCCGGACATGGTCAAAAAAAATCCGCCCTTCTGTCCGAGCGCAACTATCGGATATTGGAAATGTGTACGCGAAGGTTTTCAGGCGAGTGACCCGATATGTGTAAACGTTTCGCGTTGTAATGCAGTCGGCGCTAATTGACGGTCCGACGTGTGAGACGGTTTTTTTTCTACACACTCAATATCTATTTCGTATCCATCGACCATGTACCGCTATCGGTTTGTGTTCGACATCAAGCCGCTATTTTTTTAGCAGCGTAGAAAATGAAGAAATTCTAACAATATTCGTATCTTCCGGTAAAAAAACGAGTAGTTTGGTTGTATGGTTTAGAAGATTTTTTTTTTGAAAACAAGTCGTACATAATGAAGAACCTCATTCTGAAATAGCATACATTTCAATTGGACACGTAAAACCGAACGCTGTTTGTCGAAATGTAATAAATAAAATTCTATTAAACGTTAACGTCAAAGTAACATGTTGGTAAGTACGTGACATCGATGAAAACGCGTTTGCTACGGTATTTCATATACTATTTCGGGTGGTTAAGGGAAATCGTCAATATTACACCGCGACGTTTAAGTAATTTCGATCGTAACTTTTTATTTTAAGGTAGAACGCGTTTGACGATAGAACAATTATCGAATGAACTCGCAAAACACGATGAACCAGTAAAATCGGTAAGTTCCTATTACTCGTACGCCGTTAAATGGAGTCGTAAAATTGACGTTTAACAAAACAACATAATTACGGGCGGGCAATAGCGAATTTGAAAATATACGACCGTTTCTAGATTCGTTTACGATCAATCGAAAATAAGCCCCGTTTTTATGGATCGGAATATATAAAAGCGCGGCTATCGTAAAACGTTTAACGACATTGGAAAAAATTAATAGTCCACCGACTGCGACAACGACACCGCCGGAATAAAACCGTCGGTGAAATACAGGCGACGACGTATTAATGTAAAATAACCGTCGCGGGAAATATTCGTCAAGCGTTTATTAAACGGTCCAAACAAACGACTATTCGTACAGAATAATGTTGCGGAACCCGTTTGGCGGCGTAACTAGCGAATCGCTTTGTGTATGTGTGTGTGGTGTACACTTGTATGCGTTATAATCGACTAGTGTGCAAATCGAATTAACACGAACGCACAACAAACGATTTCTACTCGCGTTAATTGTAAAACTCGCAACTTCGAACGTAGTTTACCTCTTTTCCCGCGCGCGTGTCTACTACAACGCTTTTCACGATAATTTAGTGCGGCGGGAGAACGAACCTTATTGATCGGCGTACTCAGGAACGTAAAACGAAATTAATTATTTTCATAAGCCCGCGAACGCTGACGTCCCAGCAAACGCCATTTTCGTCGAAATACTTCGGACCGTTTTCAAGATGGCTAACGCGTGTAGTACAATTATCGCTTCGTTTTCAAGTATCCCCGTTTGATGCACAATAATTTATAGCTCAGTATTGTTGGGCAATACAACTGCGGGCAATATAACAATCGTTGAGTGTAAAAATGGATTAAAAACGAAAACATTTTTTTTCGTTTCGGTATTTGTATGATAACATTCATAACCCAAAATCATCGTGGACAAATAAACGCGATAACGATTTCGTTTATAATGCGGAAAGTACCGCCAACGATGTGAATTTTCGAAAACTTACGTCGAAATATATCAAAAGTGAATATTTAAAAATATCTTGCGTTCAATTTATGACACGGAATTGTAGGTTGGCTTACGAAATTTCGACGAAAAGAATATACTAAAACGTAATTTTTTATTTCTTTCTCATTCGATTTCTTTTCTCTAATTTATCGCTTTATTTAATCTAATCGTAACGAGATTTGTAATTATCTACACATAAGAAGTACTTTTTTATACTCAAAATACCGTTCAAATACACACAGCTCGAGTTTTACCGTTATAAACCAGATAATACTTGGAACGTTAAAAAAATTTGAATTTTTATTTATCGTATCGTATATATTTTTCACAACTTCACGTATGAAATGTGCCATAGTATTTCGTCTATAATTTTTAAATTTCTTATAATATACAAGTTATCTTTTTGTTTGCTTTTAAAAATTGACAATATTTGGGTACACGGTCATATCGACCGTGGAGAATCTTCGATGTGGGTATTATCCGAATTAATTTGACCGATGTTGCTCGTACGTGCGTGTAAAAATTATTATTTTAAATACAAACGATGTGTTATTATCAACGTCAATTTTTTGAAAACGAAATAAAATAAATAGGAAATATCTCCTTTACGCGCGCATGCACGCCAGCGTCGGATAAAGGCAAGTGACGAAACGAAATTAATTCCAGAACGTTGTTTATCGTGAAAATTTAGAGGGGCAGACCATTTGAAAATGTAATTATTTATGAAAGGTTTTTGTTTTTGCGCGTTTCTCGTTATATTGTACTGCTTATTCCGGATTTCTGAGAGGAATAAATAACGTTGGCGTTGGCGTGGAGGTTTTTCCGGTTGAATAATGTGTCTCGCTTATTTTGCCGAGTTTGAATTAGAGACGCATAAAGAAACGGCAGGACGCTTTTCCCGGACAATAATTCTGCCAGGGGCCCGCCGAGTTTTTCCCGGGGTTTCTCGCAATAAATTAAACGGAAGTGAGCTGAAAATAAAAAATAAAAATAAAAACTGCTCGGGATAGAGAAAAAAAAATCGCATATTAAAAAATCCTGCTTACTGTAGCGTTACGTTAATGACTGCCGGGTTGAAATTCTTGCGCACAAGTGGCAAGGGAGAGGAGTAGACCCTTTTTTTATTTTACTTTTTTTTTTTTGTAATGCTAACTGGGCAGGGTCGGCTGTGCAAACATTACGGCGTTATCTTCTGGTCCGGGCAAAAATAAATCGCTTTGGACTGGACCGAAAAAAAAACCGAAAAAAGGGTAAAAAAGCCCTTAGTTTAGCAATCCTTTAAAGGGACCCGAACGCGGAGGACGGGAGGAGGGGATGAACGGTAGAAGTACGGTATTACGCCCCCGTCCCTTAACACACAAGGGTAGTTTTTAGGGTAAAGCCGCCGTATGTATAGCGTCCGCCATCTTTTAGTCGATAACGGGGTTGCGGGTGTTGGGGGGGAGTGTCGCGCGCAGACTCGGAAAGCGCCTGCGAAATAATACACGACGAAAATAGTAGTAGTAGTCGTAGTAGTAGTAGTAGTAGCAGTAATAATAATATTTATAATAACAAAACGTAAAACGCGATGTCAAGACGTGTATAATTCCAATATGAATTACGTACTTTTCCGGGGAACCAAATCGCGAAATTGCCAAGAATTGTACGCGTTATCCGTTGTAGGTTTTAATTCGATAGAATCGTTTGGTAGGTTTTAGCGGTTCGTAAACCAACGACAAACGCCACGACTGTTTGATAATTCTCTCGCCTATTGGTTCCATTTATAGGCGCGAACACCCCAAAATCCAAAGTGAAAGTCCAATCGCCCGCGAATTGTAATTGTTTCCATCGAGTTTTTTCGGTCGTCTTTTTTCCAAACGAAATAACGGTATTATCGTAAAACGATTATAGTCATTTATCGTTACGCTCGGATTTTTTCTTAGGTTTTTTTTAACCTAACCTTCTTACCTCGGATCTAAGATTATTTCGGAAATGAAATAAAATGTATTCCGTAATTCGAAAAAAATGTTCCACAGAATTCTTAATATATATCATAAGAATGATTTACATAACCCTGATTATTTACGTAGTATTTTTCATAATCATTGCTATCAGTTGAAACCTACACAATTCCCTAAAGAACAATATACACGGCTCATTAGGTACAACGTTTTTTTTTTTTGAAAAATAACCCTAATCGGAACAAATACAAATTTATCGTTTTAAATTATTCTAAAATCGTATTGTTTTTCAGATTATTAATGACTTGTGCTGATAACAATTTATTATATATATATATATATATAGATTTTAATGGGCATGTTTTTGTTTTGGTTAATTTACAATGTTAAACTGTCATTGATCGAGTTTTTTCTTAATAGTTTACTTTCATCCAAACTATCCACCAAAGATTTTCTTCTCATTAGACCGCCATTAATATTCGAATATTTTGGAATTTTTTCCCCAAAGGTAATGTTATTTTTTAATCACGAACAGCGCTTAATTATTATTACAGGCAAGTACAACAATTATAAAGCCTATTAATACGACGTATGGACCTGGTACGGTTAGATATTTTATAAAATATAATAACGAATCACCAATAAAGAAGACTACATTGTTTTGATCAATTACTTTTCCACGTCGTCTACAAATTTAAAAAAAAAAATTCGGGTACATTTGATTTCGAGTCGTTTAAATATCATACGTTTTTATGCAAAATATTCTATATTACTTGTATAAGTCTATAAGTACTGTTAAATTTCACTTTAACGTCGAGTTATCAATTTTAAGTTTTTTTTTTAGAAATACAATATTATATATATAGTGGTCAATTATCGAGAATTTAATCGCTTATTCCCTTTTCATTCCCTCGGGATGTCGTTCAGCCGATTAATATATTACTAATGGACTCGGCCGGTTGAGTATTTATATACCCCATCTGATTTATGCATACATGTATATATATATAGACGCTCAACACCGACTAATGTCAGTATAAATATATATAATTTTTTTTAAAATTTATTTTCGAATAAAATTACGGGTCTTTCAAACGCTAATGTTTTCCTATGCAAAATTATCAGCGGGTATACCGTATATTTAATTATGGCAAAAATGCATTTGCCACGAACTAGCAACTACGAATAACTTTGCCGAATACAGTGATTTGAGCACTACACCAATGTACGTCATTCGTACAAGTAAATAACTATTCAAAATGAAAACAAAATTACTTCTTCGCGCGCCGTGAATAACGTATCGTACCGGTTTTGTGTTCGCCGGTGGTTCGAAAACTATCCTTCTCGGCACGCGCATAGTTACGTTACGCATACGATGGTACTCGGGCGTGGATATTTATTTAACCAATAAACACGACCCGCGGAAATTATGTTCTGAATTCCGATCTCGTAGTTTTATCGCTTCGCTAAATCGTCCGTGATACCACCTCCCCGCCCCTGTATATACATATTATACGGTGAAATACGACTAAAAGACCCGGCCATACGAACGCGGCTATCCTTTTGCGTACTCGGGGTTTTTTCGTTTGTTTTCGGACGCGCGCGAATTTATCGACGCTTTAATAAAGTAGGGGATCGAGGGAGTTATTTTTCGCCATACATCGAAAAGGCTTAATGGCGAAAATACGTGACCAATAAAATCTTCGATACCCACCAAGAGAGTATGATAACGATAGATGTATTAATACTCGGTTATTCGTTTCGAGAGTGCGCGAAATACGTTAATTATGCAATATACCGTTGCTCGATTGTTGCCGGTCGTGTTTGGGGCGTGGAGTGAAGAAAAATTCGATGTTTTACATTTACGTTGTATATTGAATTACGAGCACGGCGTAATATGAAATTGTAAAACGAACCGGCCACTCAGGTATAGACAAAAACGACAAAAGTTCATGCTACCGCGAAATATCCGTAATTTTGGATCTACGGCTGTTCGTTGAATCTTTACGGTTTTTCCCTCCGGCGGATACAATATTTTTCGCAAAAAAAACCCTTTGGTCTTAAACTCAATAATTACCGTCAACGTATACGGTTTCCGAGATGAATACTTAGAATATTAAACGTTCACTTCCGAATTAAAAGATACTTATGAGGTACAATAGTTTTCAGTCTCGATCTCACGAAATAATAATAACTAGTTTTCGAAACACCCACACTATCAACTCATTCCGTTCCTCCTCACTAACGAAAACAATTTTGAACTTGTACCGCGTCCGCTTAATTGTTTGTGAGCTCGTTTATCGTTCGATACATAGTAAGACGAACTATATACAAGGGATTCGTTAAACGGTATAATTATTATCTTTACGACGCGAACGAAACAATTGTAAATTGAAACGAACGTGAAACGAAAATACATAATGATACCGACCGTAACCATGTATTGTGTACATCGGTACGAACTACGGAAAGGGAAATACGCGCACTAAATATTAACGCGTTGTCTACGCAATCGCGTCGAATTATCGTAGTAAAATAATAATTCAGCTAGAAGGAATTTGTATCGAAAACGTATTTTAATACGCGTAAATATTGCGCGTTTCCGTAAAAAAACAACATAATAAAAATGCAGTTACGCTTGAAAATATATATATATAGAAAAAATCGAAGTTAAGTTAATATTCATACGCGCGTTCAAGTTGAAATGAAATAATGATAATAAAAAAAACCGTTATTTTCCGTCCGTAGAGTTGTATATTTTTTTTATCGAATAATAATAATCGATGATGAATAAATTAAAAAACGATTTGATTCCGCAAAATTCAAATAGAGTAAAAGAAACAGTATTTAATATTGATTCGCTTTCCACTAAGGTTCATCGTTATAGACTTAAACAGGCCCGTAAATAATTATTAACATTGCGTCGATATTTGCTTATCCGGCGCAAAAAATATACGGCATCGCCGTTATTAATTGCACGAATAAATCGAACGAATCATGTACCGTACGGTTTTTTACTATTCGATAATTTTTTTTGCGAACAACGCCCGGAAAAATTGACTGGACGTGATATTACACACACACACACACACACACACACACACATTTGATACGTTCTTGCGTCAAGTTAAAAAACAAAGGTGAAAAGATCAAACGATCGAAATTAGATTTCAGTTCGGAGAACACGCATATTCGCCT
>JAIPRN010000232.1:0-105155 GCA_025469175.1 Geopemphigus sp. TES_GeoC_2020 | reverse complement strand
TTTTTGTCTAATTGCTTAATTGTATTTTTGTCTAATTTCTTTTGTCTTTTTTTTCTTGTTGTTTAATCATTTCTAATTGTCAAGACTAATTGTTTTACAAAGTTTCAATAAAAAAAAAAAATTATTAATAAATTTGAAAATTAAAGTATATTGCATAATAATTGTGTTCAATACATACACCAGTAATAGTACAATACTACTATTATAAACTTTATATTATATCAATAAATATTTAAACTACAATAATTTTTCGTAAATAGTAAATTACAATCGATGTTCAAATATTTTAAAATTATTTTTGTGTACGATTAAATTTTAATTTTAAATAAATATGAAATAATTATCTTAATACTCCTTAATATTGGACATCATTCGTAATGTACGGATTGGATTTTTTCAAATTAGATATTGCGGAAGTTCAAATAACAAAATTTATTTTTTGCGAAATATTATCAGATAATTAGTTTAAAATACAAATTATTAATTAACTAATATTAAAAGAACAGAAACGTAATATTTTGATGTTCCTTACGGAGAATTTACTAAATAAGGTTAATTCTAAGTTAGATAAATGCAAAACAAAGTTTATCACTATATATTAAAGGTATTAATCTAGTAAATATTTTGTAGTATATATTTTACCGAAATTAAAAATTAAAACTTGTTAGGTATATGTTCTCATACATAATGTATTTAATTCTCTTCTAAAACTAACAATTCTGTTATAGAAGTAAATCAATAAATTTAGTTTCTATGGTTACACAATCCATATAGCATTTTTCTTTAAAGTCAGGGATTTTATAGTTTTAATTTAATACAGCAAAATATAAGTGTTCAGTAATAACTTTTATTTAACATATTAGCGTATAATTTTATTTTAATAATGCCTCCAAAATTAGACCAAACAGCTAAAAAGGCTACTAGACTATCATTAGTAAAATATATATTTGTTTAATATATATATATATATATATATATGTGTGTGTATGTGTGTATGTGTGTGTTTTAATTAAATTACTATAATTTATATTTTTAGTCTCAGCCCGGTCAAAAAAAACCATTCAATAAAGAACCTTCTAGACGTCAAGTGAAAATAGCCAAAGCTGTGGATGATACTAGCGGAGTTGCGTCTAATGAACCTATTAAACCGGATGATCAATTAAAATTAACTGAAGAAGTAATTATTCATAATTTAATTTATTTTGATTTAATTCTTTAAAATAAATTTAATTTCAAAACTCAAAAACACAATATATTAGATATATTATTAAAACAAATTAATAATAAATAAAACATAATTAACACGGTACTTAACGGTTAATTAATAATAATAATAAAATTGGTAGATTTAAAAGATTTAAAATTTAAAAATCTAAAGAAACGTTAAATCATTACATAAAATAATTATTCTGAATGAATTTTAATTTATCAAAAACCATTGTTTATAATAGATTTTCCTCAATTTTTCTTAAAAACAGTATCTAGTTTTTTTTAAACTCAAAATATTGTCTGTATCTAATTTCTAAAATTAATTGTATACATGTAAAGTTTTAAGTATTATTTCTTACTTATTGCAGACTGCATACTAATAATAATAAAAACCAAATGGAATAATATATCATAAATTTTATTAATTAATTGTAGTATATTATTGTTATCATATTTCTAATTAAATTATTCCACATATAAATATTATTATAAAATACTCTATCTTTTATAATGTGTATATAAATTTAAAATTAAAGATTTATGGAAAATATACTAAATAGATATTATATCATAAATCTAATTTTTCATTCTTTTTAAGTAATAAAACGTTATGAAAACAAGAATATTATTTGTGTATTTACTTTTTAATCAATAGGTAGATTTTATATGAAATGTTGATGTAGCATTTTTACTATTCAAAAAATGTTTAAATGTCCACTCCAAAAACATGAAAAATAATATAATTTCATATAAAACCAATAGTTTTCTTGCTTCCGTTAAAATTTTAAAACTATTAAATTATGTGTTTTATATTAAATGGGTAATTTTTGGTATATTCTTGAAAGATATTTCTTTAATATTTAGTTACTAAAAATGTTGATAGTAAATTTATTTTAATTATAAAATAATAATCGGGCTAATCAATTAAATCAAAATATTATTAAATTAAACATATTTAAGTTTCAAAGATCATAGTCTCGTGGATTACTTTATTTGTCTTCTCCATATTAATGTTCATGTATTATACGAACATAAGAATAAAATTATTGTGTTATAATATCCCCTTATTGTCCATATAATTAAGGAAATGTTCATAGTTTATTAACAAAAAATAAAATTTAATTCTGAAAATATATAAAATGTATATATTTGCTAAATATTAAATATCTATGAAACATATAGGTATTTATTTGCACAGTGTCTAAATAAACCCAATATGTAAAATACCATTTTCATTAATTTGTTCTCAAAATCACGAAACATGTTAACTAAATGTAAAATTATATTTCATATTTTATAATATTAAATACTTCTGATATGGTCAAATATCATAATTATAATAATATCTATTTCTTGATAAAAGTTTATTTCCTTTTATATTATAATAATTTAACAATCAAATTAATTATTTAGTGGTATGTGTAAATATATTAAAAAATATTATCATACGTTAATTAAATTATTCAACAAACAAAACTCATTTAAAAATATAGTAAATATTTACATTTTTTAATTTACATAGAGTATAAAGTAAAATTATTTATTTGGTTAACATATACTTAACAAAATTGTATTTGTTTGTAAAATATTTTAGCAGCTTTTAAAAATATATTATTATTGGAATATCTGTTTAATAAATCTTGAATTTAATACTTATATAATTTATATAAATTAATTTTTCTATTATAATATTATTTAATATTTTAATTTAAATTATACACTTAAGATAATTTTAGATTCTGAGCAACACCTAAAAGTTATAAACAAATACTTACTTATATATACTTTAGATTTTTTAGTAGAAATAAATATGCTTAATTTAATACATTTTTAGTTTTAGAAGAAATTATTATATTTTATAAACAACAATTAATAATTATAAATGTAAACTAAAACATAGAATTTATGTTAGGAGTTGGATGAACCAATAAGTAACATTTTACAAGTTACAGAACCACCTGAATCAACTGCTCGAGTAGTATACAGTTACAAAGATGGGTCCTTTGTACCATTCATAAACAGTCGACCGTTTATCACACTGATTGAATTGGAATCTACGCTAATTCATCGTGAAGCAAAAAATACTAATTTACAAACTGGTAAAATATTGTATTTAATATTTAACTTTAAATAAATAAAATTATTCAAATTATTTTTTCTTTATATCACAGAGTCAATAGAAGAATTTAATGATAATGGTAGAGAAACTTCAGTTGAAGAAATAAGAGAAGAAAATGACCACGATAAAGAAAATCATACAACTGGTATGGATGAAAATACCGATGTACAAGTGCAAGAAGAAATGAGTGAAGGAGATAGTGAAGGTGAAAAGGATTTTATTAATGAAGAAGGAAATGGCGGAGAAGAAATGGACGAAGACAAAACTTCAAAACCTAAGGTTACATCAGATTCAGATGAAGAAGCACCAGTAGTTGAAAAAGAAGAATCTATAGTCGATAAAAATTCATCAGCCAAACAAAGAAGTGCACCAAAAAAGCTTATGAATCAATTTAATTTCTTCGAGAGATGTGCGCTTACAGAAGAAATAATTTTAAGAGTACTTAAATTAATTTCATAATTTATTCACATTAACGTATAATAATTTTATATTTAGAATAAAGAAGTTCAAACAACTCCACCAGCAAAAAATGATTTTTGTACTTATGCAACACAGTGGATTATTTATGATGCCTATAATGAAGATTACCTAAAACAACAAGAAGAAAAAGAAAAGGAAAAAGAAAAGAGGGATAAAATAGCTGTGCACGCAAATAAGAAGAGTACTATTAAAAAAAAAAAAAGTGATGTAACTGAAGATCAAACTGAAAAATGTATGTTGATGACTGCTAAATTTTTAGAAAGAATTATCAACTTAAATGCAATGGATGCCATAGCACAAGGTATATTACATTTCATAATATACATAATTTATTTATGAAATTAATATTTTAATTAATAGAGATCTGACATATATGTCATATATTTGTTTTGAGGTTTAGTAAATGAATATTATACAAAAATGAAGAACGGTGAGAAAATATTCCCAAACCTTACTTATATGTAATAAGAATTAAATTTGCGTGAGGCGTATTTTGAATTATATAATTATTTTTAGATTTTAGATATTATGAAGATCCATCAGATCAATTTAGAGGTAGAGAAGGAACTTTACTCCCATTGTGGACAATGACATATGATAAAGCTGAACATTTGTATGTGACAGATATTAGTTGGAGTCCTGATTATTTTGACATGTTTGCTGTTACACTAGGGACTGGTGAGTAGTTGATTTTGGATGCTATTATGATAAAATCTATTAATAAAAAGATAGTATATCATAGATACTGTAAATGTTAGTATAAGTGGACTACTTAATCAAGTGTTGTTAGAAAGTTGTATTATTATTTTGAATTTTAAAAGCTACAATATATTATTTCCTTCGCAAAAAATAATTCTGAGCAAAACTTTTTTAATTATAATTTTTTGTAGTTTTTTGAAACTTAATCTTGACTCATTGAAAACCCATTTAAAAAAAATTGATTTCTATATTAATATTATTTTTAAATAAAAAATACGTTAACTATTATAACATTAAAAAACGCGTCGAATATGTACTAATTAGATACAATTGTCTTCTGAAATGTAATGGCGTAAATATCGACAGAATACTCATTATAAAAAAAAATGTATTCTTTGTTTCGTTTAGATTTTAAAGTATTTTATGAAAATGCTTAATAAAACATTTAAATATAAATTATCGCTATTATATTACTACATTATTACTTGTTACTTATCACACAAATCGATAAATTAACAAATTACCTTCTAATATAAAACTAATAGGTTATACTAATATTTTGATACATATTAGAACTATTACAGAAACATATAAACATTTATTATATTTTTTTTTATTAAAACAAGAATAAAATAGTAATTACAATTTTAACGTAAATACGTTAATTGTTTTTAAATAAATATTTTATATTTTATATTTAGTTTTAAACTTGACTTTGTAACAAATGATTTAAACATTTAATATAGTTGGTCCTTATGTGATCAGCTGAAAAATATTAATCACTAATGAAAATTTTCAGTAAATAAATTTTTACAAATGATTTATTTCATAATAATTTTGCAAATAAGTTATAAAAAATATTACCCACTGTTTTATTATACACTTTATTTATTTTCAATTATTTATTAAAATATATTAATTTCATATTGGCTTTAATTTTCAAAAATAATTTTATATGAAATGTTTTATTATACATATTACAATTTTTAATGTAAATTCTCTACATCTAGCTCATACCATAATGTTATATCTACAATAAGTAAAATTAAAAAATATCGACATAATTTTTTTATACATGTTTAAAAATAACTTAACGTGGAATGTAGTTGTTAAATCGAAATTCTCTTTTGAAAAAAAAAATAAAAAAATATTCAAATAGAATATTTTTTGATAACATATTCACTTTTGAGGTCCATTGAAAACTTTAACCTACTCAATGTAGTTAGAATATCAATTTTTGGAAATAATATTTAATTTGCAGCTCAAGGTCACTTTCCATTAGTCGATAGTCCAGATGTGGGTTATGTATGCCTATGGTCTTTAAAAAATCCATCATATCCCGAATATATTAACCAGACACATTGTGGAGCGATGTGTTTAGATTTCCATAAAGAACACGGTTTCTTATTGGCTGTTGGATTCCATGATGGCCATTTGGCTGTATATAATGTTAGTTTGCCAACTAAAGATGCTCAATATATGACAGACTCGGTTAATATTAAACATATGGCTTGTGTAAGACAGGTAAATATTTTTTTATTTTAATTCTTATATGATTCTTTGAAATTGTATATAGTCCTTATTTAAAACACTTTTTGAAATTTAAATCATCTAGTTTAATACATTGTAAAATTATATTAAAATAACTTAATGATATGAACAACATTTTAAAAATCCATTATTTTATGATTAGCATTTACATTTGATTAAAATACATTTATATACCTATTAAGTAAATGCCGCTTTTATTTTTCAACAATTTCAAAAATATTTAAATTTTAGTAATATTGTTTAGGTTATTTGGGCAAAAGATTTGCCAGATGGTGAATTAAATTTTTATTCTATATCTGAAGATGGAACAGTTTGCAATTGGTTACTTATGCAAAGTGAAATGTCAAAAACCATTATAGTTACATTAGTGTTAGACATAAAACCACAAATAACTCTTGGCGGAATTAGTGAAACATTAATTGGTATGCTAATTATTATTTTTACACAAAGAACTATTTCATTTTATATATTAATACTATTAGTCTACAAAAAATATATATATATATATATATAGGTAGAGGTACAACAATTGCATTTCATCCCGAAAACAATGGAATATACTTGGTTGGAACCAATGAAGGTTATATATTTAAATGTAACACAGAATGGAGTTCATATTTTTTGCAAAAATTTAAAGCTCACGAAATGTCCGTTTATAGAATTGATTATAATAAATATGACCCAAACATTTATTTATCGTGTAGTGGTGATTGTACAGTCAAAGTTTGGGAAGATAAATCTGAGTAAGCTAGATTGGTATTCATTATAAATAAAAAAAATCTAACTCGATATATTGTATTTAATTTACTCAAAGTATACCTCTATTGATATTCGATCTACTATGGAGCGTAGCAGATGCCCTATGGTCACCATTTTCTAGTACAGTATTTGGAGTTATTACTGAAGATTGTGATGTAGTATTTTATGACTTGGATGCGGATAAATATAAAAATATTTGCTGTCAACCCATACAACCTGAAAGTCAATATCAACTTACCAAGCTTGCATTTAATTGGCGGATGCCTGTAATAATCGTCGGTAGTTCAAAGTATACGTCGATTTATTTGTGCTTAAATATCTTTTAAAATAATGACGTATCTACTAAATTTTAGAAGTACAATTGTTGCATTAAAAATGTCGCCTAACCTTCGAATAATAATGAAACCACCAAAGAAGGGTAAACACTATACTACCCAAATGTTGGAGTTGGAAAAATTACATAAAGCTTTAGACTCTACTCGAGAACCAGATACTTTGGTAGTACTTGCTGATGATGACACCACAGATTCATAAATTAGCATGCAGTGTTTAAGCGCCTTGTTGGTATGAAAAAATTATTATTAATCGAGTTTTTTAATTTTTGTTTACTGTATTATAAATTGGAGATTTTTTGGTAGTATTTAAAAAAAGTAGGATGATAATATAAAATTTAATAAATTTAAACTTCAACTTAAAATTTTCATTTTCATTTAAAGAATTTAAATGTGTTATAAATCATTATAAAGTTCTATTAAGTTTTTTATTCTATTTTTTTATTTGTTTATTTGATTGTTTTATAATTAAATCATAAAAAAACATCGCATATATTAAACACACATTAAGGTAGATTAATTTTTAAAATATATTATTTTATAAATACTTTAATTTTACATTTTTTCATAATTCCTCTCCTCTAAAACTTTTTTTTATGTTTACCACTGGCGTCACGCTTAATAATTCGCAATTAATCTATGTATTTTACAGTTGCTGTCGTAGTACCGCGTATTTGCAAAATAATAATTGTCGATAACGAGTCCTCAGAGTTTTGTATCATAGCGCTATTGAAAGATTTTTTTGTTTCAAACGCATAGTGTTGTATCGGTTTGCAACGATTTCAAACGTGACATTAAAAAACATTACGACTTATGATGAGCATTACTATTTTAATACGTATATATATATATTTCGGTTTAAACGAGAAATAATTTTCGTCCGACTTTGCTCCGTATTGTTCGTAAAAGATAGTCGTTAAAAAAAGTCTCCAACGACCGACTATTACTATAAACGAGTGGACATCGTGTACATTCGACGGTGGTACGTTAAATTAATATATTTTCATATTCGGACTCCATTTAAGGACAGAATTATAAATTTACAAATTGTAATAATTGCAATCGTAGTAAATAACGAACAGTAGTCATATAATATCGAATAGTATTAGTAAGATATGTTACCTACAAATGCCTTTTTTTTATACGGTATCGACAATACCCTCACTGGCCCGGAATGCCTAAAGGCAATATTTTAGACCACCTACAAATGCCTAGACAAATTTAAAAAAAAAATTGTTGTTTTTAAAAAATTACGATTTACGTTTTAAATAATAAAGAGATATTTTTTATAATAATTCATAGAACAGCTCGTCTTCCTAATAATCATTTTAAATATCTAACAATGATAAAAATTATAATCGCGTAATTTTTTTTTGCCGTCTACTGCGCCCGAGTAATTATATTTTTGCTTATCAGACAGTATTCTACTTTTAAAATGACAGGAATACCATGGCATGGTATTTAAAGTTTCTGTAATCAGGAAATTTTGACTAAGTAATTGCTTTTGTTTTTTTGAATCAAATTCATTTAAACCCGGTTTTCTTTTAATAATTTCATACGAAATTTACGTATGATAAAATCATTAATTTTAAACGTTAAATATTTATAAAACAAATAATTACATAACGATATAATTATTAAATATTTTAATTCAATAATTATGTTGAAAATGCCTTTAGTGTCTATAAGAGTAGTACACAATGTAAATAATACTAAATAATAACGTTTTTTTATTAATTTTATTTTTAAAAAATACGTAGCACGCTGATATCTATTCTTAAATATGTTTAGTTCGTAATAATATTATTATACTTTGGAATTAAATTTTAGATAAATTAATGTATACCATTCGTATTATTAAAGTATGTACCTACTGGCTATTCTTTTACTAAAACACTGTCTAGACAAGTCATTTCATATTATTATATTAATGACACAGTCGTTTAGTTTAATAATAATATTACGTTTATTTTATACCTCGGTTGTGAGATTGCGTATGTCTTTAAAATAAAAATTATTTGTACCTCTTATTTTAATTTATTTATAAAACTAAGTAGGTTTTAAATTGAAAAAATTTAAATAATAATTTAACGCTGTATAGCAAATTTAAAATTGCGTCGTAAGAATCGTAATTATTTTATATTTATACGTATTTTATGGATTATTAAAGAAATAAAATTAGTTAATATAATATAATAGTTTTTTGCTCTAAAACATGTATGTCATTATAAACTCCTGCACTCATTGTTTTTCACATCATCAAGCTAAAATGTTACGCTATTTTATATTCTTTCGGGAATCATAAACATATATATATATATATAAAAGTCTTTGGATTATGGATTGTGATAATTATTTGATCATTGACTATTTAGAAAATTACAATTAATGATAATACTCAGAATATATTCTTAGTATATTATCTATATTGACTTTAAATTGCGAAACTATATTATTATCATTTATGATCATTATAGGACACCATGAAATATTGTTTTAAATATTTTTAATAATAACCATATATTAACACGACCTTTTTACTATCATTTTTTACGATATGTGAATTATAGTGTCATTATTCACTCTCGTTATATGGACGATAATTGTTACACTGAAATATTAAAATAATTATTATAATTTAAGTATACAATATTTTTGAAATTTAAAAATTGTCGATTAATTTTTTTCACGGATTATGCAAATTATAATCGTTTTATAATAACGCGATAATAGGTAATTTTACAATTGAGCTATTGTGTACCGTTGGCTATTGAAAACTTTTGTTGTAAGGTTTTATTGTAACAATAAATTAAAATAAATGTTTGGCTTACTGTGATACTTTTGGTTAAATTACCATTTTTAAATATTTCGTAATAAAAAATTAATGACAATTTTATTGACACTAAGAGTTTAATAGATTAAAGCAATTAAATAAATAATATTTATTCATAATTAAATTTGAAGTGAAAATAAATAATGTAATTTGATAATAATCGTGTATAATCCATAATTAAAATTAAGAAATCTATGAAACTAAAATATATACCTACGTATTTCTAAAAAATCGAGTAATTCGTATTATATTTTCATTTATGTTGTACTTCCTGATTTAAATGTAGAGCGTATCTAGATGTGTCCTATCATATTATTTCTAGAATGTTCATTTTTGTATTATATTATATTTATCATACATATATATATAATTATATATAAAATAGAATTAGTTTTATATACCCTTATACGATTATATGCACTGTAAAAAATCCCTATACAACCCTCTGAGATTGATCGATGTCAAAAAAAAATTATTCTGCATTCGGAAATTATAATAATAATAATTTCAATTTTCGAAATCTACTGTTTAAATGAAAACTTAGTCGATTTTTATACCTATACAACGTATTTACGGCCTTAATTCTGCGCTTACCCCTCCTCCCTGTATACTGTAAGTCTGTATTTTTACGCGTCCGTGTAAAATACGGAAAAAAATTGGAATTCAGGAGGGGGGATAAGACGCGTGTATCGGTAACGCGCTTTCAAAACGGAAAATTATGTGCCTAAAACTTCACTTTTTCGTCACGATAATAGAGAAAACGCCCCTAGTAGACGTTCACACCGCTCATTCTCGTATCCCGGCGGCAGCCGTCGAAAACGCGTTAGATTTTGCACACACACCGCCGCCATACGGTGAGAAACTTGGTATACCAATGAAATATGCCGGTCAGCCGCATAATTATCGTGTTTCTTGGTTGCAATAACGCGATACGGTGACCACGCGTCGGTCGTATGGTCACACTGCGCGAACGTGTCCCCCATCGGTCGCGGTCTTCTCGAGAGGGTGTACGCCGCCGCCGCCGCGATCCGCGCTCCATGTTCTTTCGGCAACGCTGTCGGCGCCAATACGTACGCGCATCGCATCCACTCTCTATTGCCCCGCAAACGCCGTATCGTCCGTTACTGGGTAACGCCATCATTACTCGCACCGGTCCGTGTCGCGGTTGTTTCTTTAACGGTCTTGCTCAGTTTTTTTCGCTTACTTTACCGCGTCACTGGGTAACAACGAATACGTCGTATTTTTCCCTGATCACCGAAAAAACCACGACTCTTTCCATTTGATTGAATAAATTCGGTTTCATTTTTTCACCAAAATCGTCGTACACGATGGCCGAAGAAAACGCACCAGCAACAGCAGCTGCGGATACACCGGCAACTGGCGACAAACAAGAAAAGCCGGCCACCGAAACAATCGAGCAGCCAAAAGCCGAGGGCAACGGTAAAGCCGCCGCCGCCGCGACTGAGGAACCGCCCAAGCCTGAGATGAAAGCCGTCGTACTCACTGGGTTCGGTGGGCTCAAGTCTGTCAAGATTCTTAAGAAGCCCGAACCGTCATTGGGCGAGGGTGAAGTCATCATCCGGGTGAAGGCTTGGTGAGTAAACTTAGAAACTACTTACAATTTTATTTCCGTTACTGTTGTTGCATCTGTTTACGTTTGAAATCCTAACATATGGTCGCGTAAGGTCTCTTCGTATTTACATATTGGTTTTTCCCCTTTCACGCATTTAATAAAAATAGATCATTTTACCACAGTGTTTGCTGGGGAATACAATTTTAACAAAATCGCGGTCGTGTTTATACGTTGTGTATTTTATTGTCATATTCATTGATGGTGGGCGAGGACGCGTTTGATTAACAGGGCCTGGACATTTTTTACTTCTCTACAATATGTTGTTTTTCGTTATAACATTTTTAGTCGTTTTACTTCTCACGTTTTTGTTGAAACGACGACGAAAACCTGTTGTTCTCGTACGATTTTCTGGCGTCCACCCCAAGTTAGGCGAGTCCCTCATACGTCCAAAAGTGTCTGTCGTAGGGGAGAGATAATCTCTTCCCGAGATTCGAGCGCACGGACGTCGCCGTCGTTTTCGCACGAAACGAAACACGATCGCTATTATTATTTTATATGTTATATGTTAGACGTTGGCGGCGACTCGCCTTTTTCGGCCGCAAATCATCGCCACCGCCACCCTTCTCGACCAACACACGGTAGCAGCTGCCCCCGACGACACGTATTACCACCTGTTATTTGTATCCGAACCTTTTATTTATCGTTCTTTTTTTATTTATACTCTCGTCCCTTCATACTACGTTGTGTACATACACACAGTGGGGAATTGTGGATATTAAACAAATATTTTTTCCGATTACAATTTTTCGAAAAAATAATAAAACGTACATGTTGATGATAAATTTACGGTATTTTTATTATTTTGTCGCCAATAACGTGTTGCGCGTTTTCACTAAAATCTGCGAGATGGTATACGTTTAGTGTTGCGATGTCCGGACAAGGGTTGTCGACTATGAAAAAATGAAATATTGTCATTTTCGTAGGTTGTTCTTTCTCTCTATCGGCTCAGGGTTTTTCTAATAATCGGGTTAACCAACCATAGTAGTGGAAAATCTCGACTGTTCAATATTTCATAAAACAGACGTACGCCTTTAAAGGAAACTGAGCAGTTTTTCAAACTATAATTATTAAAAAAAAATTATGGCGTTCGCCGATGACGAGACGATTAAACATCAGAAAAACGTTCGTCCCGCGTAGTGACGATATTGATCCGTGTACATTTGAAAATAAGAAATTGACTTTTGGGATCATTAGTTAACTGTGTGTGGTGGATGGCAAGAAAAGTAAAAACTCATTGTTATTACGAATGCTGGCGTTTGACGATCGAGCATTTAAATATGTATAAAATAAATGTTGCGTGCACGCTTGACGGAGTTTTTAACGGTCGGATTTCGTTCAATTACCCGAAAGGACCGAATAAAATAATAATAGCTTCGCGAAAAGGAAATATCGTATATGATATATAACCTTGGCCTGCTCGCCGCCGTCTGGACTATCAAAAAACGGAATAAAAAAAACGAACTCAACAATGTGCACGTTTTTATATACGTAATAATCCTAATAACTCGCGTACGCGAGTGTGTGTGTGTGTGTGTGTGTGTGTGTGTGTGTGTGTGTGTGTGCGTGTGTGTGTGTATATGCGTGCGTATTTGTGCGGAGGCGATTTTATATTCGCTGCTCCTCATTCTCAGAAAACCCATTAAAAATAATTACTGATTAACATTCGCTAAAGTGTATCTAAGTCTTTTCTTGACGTTTTTCGACGGCGAATATTTCCGTCATTATCATATTTAGTCATTATTGCAAAACGAACGAGATTTTATGCGTCGATCGAATTATTTCTAAAGTTTTTTCTCCCTAACGTTTATTATTATTGATAACTATATCATCGATTATTACGAGTCTTGGTGTCGAATGAAGACTTGTTTTTGCCTCGGCCTCTTATATTTTGTCTGTTAAAATAGAACCGGTAAATGTGACCATCACCACCAACACGTCAACTCCCCTAAGTGCATTCTTTTTTTAACTCATGACGGTGATATATTTTTAGCGCTGTTGTTATGGCTGGGGAAAAACTCGTCAATTATTATCGTCGTATCGTTAATCGTTATTGTTATCGACAAGGGAGTTTTGCGATAATAATAATAATTAATATTAATGGTCCTTACATTTAAACATCGGCGACGTATGTTGGGATAAAATGTACTAAATATATTCGAAAGTCATAAATTTTGAGAGACCGTTGCCAATGCGCACTGTCTACACAGCGCTTATGTGACAATATAAAATTGTGACTTATTACTGTGGAAACTGCATTTTTTATAATTTAATTTTTCATAAAAAAATATTACCGAAATTTCTATCGAATAGTTTGGATACCTAAGTTTAAAATCGATTATTTCGAAACACAGTTTGTACAATTAACTAATGTACTGTTAGAAGCGCTGATACTTTGTATTCCACTCAAATCGCACCCTTATCATAAAATTACGAGTAAAAATAATTTTTATCGGCGCCTCGTCAATTCTTTGATCCGTATTACTTAATAACCGACGGATATAATCAGGAATTGCGATTTTATTAAAAATCCGTTTTAATAAACGTATATTAATTTTTTTTTTATTGGAGTACAATTAAAATATACCCTCTGTGCATTCATTTAATATTTTTTCGCAAACGGACATTTGGGCGTATTTTCACGGACAGTACGAATTGTGGCTTTGCGGCGATGCCGCGAGGGGTGTTTTAACCAAACCTGGCAACACCGCCGCCTTCAGGAACACATGTTGCAAACGGTTAGACGATGGAATCAACGGGTTCTTTGCGCGTCTCCCCTTTTTTCCATCTCGGACTTACTACGTGCACACGCATACACACACACACACACACACACACACACACACACACACACACACACACACACACACACACACACACACACACACACACACACACACACACACACACGCGCGCGCGCGCGCGCGCGCGGCACTTGTTAAATACGCCGCCTGTGTATGTATTAAAATTATAATTACGACCTATTTATCTTAGTTATTATTGTTATAATAATGAACTTCTTCGTTGGAAATATTACGTTTTTAACGTAGGTTTAAATAAAGTGATTTACCAAAATCTCTTTCGAACAAGTTTAGGGATTTTTATCGATCGTTCAGAAAAAAGAATTTTTTCGAGTTATATACTTAATTAAACGCGAAATGTAGTATATTGTGTATTAAAACAGAAAATGTGTGGCTACAATGTCAACAATAATTTTCTCTTATCAAACTCGAGTTAATTTGACCAGTTTTTTGTTTTATAATCATTTCAAAACGGTTTGTAATTATATTTATTATACGAGCATTGCCACATTTATTTTATGTGAATTTGTCGATTTTTAAAATTACGCATGCATCAAGCATACACAACAGCGTAATTAGGATCTTATATTGAAAGAATTATATATATTTTTATGCTAGTAAATTAATTTAACGTTAATTTATAAAGAATATTGTTATATAATGATCATTACGAATAGAGAAATAAATTATAATAGTCAAATAATTTTTCTTCGTTTAAGAGATACCTAATTTATAATATGCAATATGATTTCTTTCTGAACTGTCAATATAGCTAAACCATCTAATCGATTCTACGTTATAAAATTTATTAGTTATTAAAATTATGTACGGTATATATGTATTATGTTTATCATTTTAATGTATATTATGTATAACATTTGCTGTAGAGACTCGATATTATTTACTATCAAATAATAAATATTTTGCAGATATGTTATTTCTTAAGTATGTTTTTACATTCTTCAAAGTAGAAAACATTCGTTCCAATATAGTTGTTGACACGGGTAATGTACATAAAAGCCTTAAGTAGGAAATAAATATTGGTATATGTCTTTCAATGTAATATATATATAATCTTAATTCAGTAAGAGAATCTTTAATACATTTAGAGAATAAAATGTAAAAAATTCTGTAAATTTGTTCCCTTCGTCCTTTGTAAGAGGTACATTTTCAGAGAACAGCTGCCGAATATGTTATATAATTTGTAAATGAAGTACGAATCGAATTTAACAACGAAAGTTAAACCTCTTTGATGATTCGATAATATATTTATTATTCGCTCTAAATAAATTACCATTTTTTATTCTTGTTAGGCCATTGTTAGACTAGAAATGATGCGATACTTAAACCTCTACTATATTATGTTATTACGCGCATATTTTTTTATGAAGTTTGGTAAGATGAACGAGATAAAAAGAAATAAACGATAATAAATTTACAAAAACGTTACTTGTGACGTGAACTTAATGTTTTTATTGACGTCGACTTTTAATTAAATTCAATAACATAGGTTATGTAAAACTAGGTAACCTACTATATAACGAGTATACGCACACATACACACACACACGCACACACGCGCGCGCGTTATTACATTTGCTTGAAGGGATCAACAAGTTTGATCGTGTATTGCGAATACTGTGAATTGCTGTCCACCACCCTGTTGCTCACATATTATCGCCGCTGTCTCGACCATCCCACAACATCGTCTTGCAAATTCTTCGACGTTCTCCTCACGGCTGCATACAATTGCTCGAAACTTGTCGCCTATTGGTTGTTTACTAATTTCCTTGCGTTGTGCCGCCTTGTCTGTTTGGTCGGCCGACTGGACATAAAAACGGTCATCATCGTCGTCCGGACATTCATATATATGCACGGAATGGTCTCCGATTATTATTCACCCCGATCGTGTCGACGGGCGGGTGTAAATTTTTTTATCTTGGTCCGATCGATGCGAAAAACGTGCGTGGCCACACACCCTTTTCCTAGAATTACTATATATGTTTTGTATTATACATCGTTCCCCTCCCGTTGTGTGTCGTGTGTTTATTCAAGCCGATCCCATGCGGAATTCAATAATGACGTCGTCGCGTTTATTATAATGGATACATTTTTACGTGCATTCTTGACGAGAGAAAAGCGTATTATATCTATTAAGTACGGTTATTACGTCAATAAATAATAATTAATAATTTGACCTGATAATACAAATAAACGGCAATTAAAAATGATAATTTTTGTTGTTCAAAACCAACAAAAATTGTCAAGTAATAGATAACGCGGTTAACGATCGGACGTACGAGTATATAACAACAGTAATAATATTTGTCGAATTCGAGTACTGTCGTAGTCGTTTTTTATTGATTTACGTGGATGCATATTGTAAAATGAATTGTCATACAAAGCTTATAATTGTTTAAAAATCATAAATTTTCTGCCCATAGACAAATTTAGAAAATCCCCTTGACCGAAGATAAGTAAAAACGAGTAAAAACTATTTTCTCGTATGAAAAATTGTTGTTCTGTAGGGTAGTGGTTTAAAAACAAAATGTATAATCTACACGGTGATAGATTTTGTAGTACTTTGACAATAGGGCGGATGGTGGTGTGTATTTTTATAACTGAAGAAAATGAATGAAATAGCCAATGGTGGTCGCCGTAGGAATCGTTTGTGTCATTAGTCACGAATGAATTCTTCGTTTAAGTGAAATACCTTAAATATTTTTTTGTTTTCGTGGAATAAATAATAATACTGCATTTAATGTGTTTGCATAGTTGATATTTATTTAATTCCTCGTGTTGACTATAAACACTAATGACATTTTTATACTAAGCTACAATTTTGAATGTTTTTACGCACGTTTTTTTCGATACTATATATCGACATGTGTTATTGTGACAGTCAATTTTGTTTATGAAAAAAGCTTGCAATTTTTCTTTACTATAGCTCCATAACAAATCAACTTAGGTGTAAAATATTCTATTATAATATACAGCAGTTTAAAAATATGCCTAACATTTATTTTATAGGTACATTAATTTAAATTACGAAAATTCGGTTGTATTTACGAAGTAAAATTTCATGTTGTTTAAACGATCTTATCTATATAACGTACAATATTTATATTATCACATTATTATTATTATTTGTATTTATATTATCGTAAAACCTTAAAAAATAAGCCGATTTGTATATATAAAAAAAACGTTAGTGACTAACGTTGGCATATATTGAAGTACATAAAATTTATATTTTTAATGACTGGGTAATATTGTAATAATAATAGTTCTGACTTTTGACCGTTATAAATAAGAATTAAGTACATATGAAGTGCTCGCTGACGCAACAAATGATGTGTCATCGTGTTATCAATATAATGTAATATTATTGTAATTTATTGTATCTATTTATACATATATCTTATAGTCTATACAATAGAATGTTTCTGTAAACAATATGGTTTCGGTCGTTACTTATTTTTTCTTTGCGATAAAATGCTTGAGAAATCTGAATATGGCCTTGATTATGTATATTTATAATATATAATCAACGATATTGTATAATCGTATATTTTAGAACCTAAATTTCACATAAAATGTCTGTGGAGATGTTTGTTTTTATTAATAATTAAATAATAATCCAGAATTTCTTCCGGCTTACAAATAAAATTTTTTTTTCTACTAACGATTATTATCGAAACTTGTACTTTCCACGTGTTTTCGTATTTATAATGCATAACATCAAGTAACAACAACGCACTAATAGTATAATATATATATATTAGTACGCGCGAGCATATATAATAGAGAAGAGTTCACCGTTCACTTCCAAGGAATTTTTCGTAGACAAATATAAAAAGAGATGCCGAAATCTCTCGGTTGTTTTCGTGATCAACGCGTTATACAATCATAGAATTTCGTAAACAGGTTTTTGACCCCGGTACGAATTTCAATAGCTAATTTTTTTTAATTTACTGTATACAATAATAAATAATAATATAATGATTTTAGTCGACGACGCGGCGGGGATTGCGAGCGGTTGATTTATATTGTCACGTTACACCACGTGTGTAAACACAAAAGAAAACGTATTTTTTCTCCGTATCGGTTATATCAGTTGTAGTGATAGAGTGTATCATCAGTTTTAGGCTAATAACGTCGACGAAGAAGAAAAAAAAATTAGGTCGGGTCCTTTGGACAACAATCGACGCTATTACGTATAAAGAGAAAAAGTTCGACTAGACGCCTCTATCATAAATAATACGTGTGTATATTAACGTAGAATAACATCAAAGTGATTTTCGTGTTCTTTAACCGCTATGAATAGAACAATATGAATAATATTAACGATGTACTCCGACACGGTTTTGACCTTATCTCTGTATATACAATTTCGCTGTGTCCGAAATATAATAATGATGAAGATGAGCCTGCCTGCGCCTGCCTGCTAGTCAGTCACCCTTTCTATCGTATTTTTTGCTTCGTTTTTCGAAGAGTTCGTCACGATTCGAGTCGCGTGTGCGAAAGCGCGTTATGTCATGAATAAAATGAGTTTTCCGGTTCGTAAGTCGGCGAAGAGAAATCTCGCATGATCTTATTCGTCTCGTTATTTATGTTGCGCGTAAAAAAATCTTGATTTTTTTCGATTAGTTTGTTGACGAAAAATGTTGCGGTCGACCGATTTTCACTGTTCGTTTTCCAATTGTCGTTCCGAGCTGACCGTAGCGGTTGCACGACAAATAGATTCGTTTTAAGGCTATTCTATCTATCGTTATGTATGGGGGTGGGGTGTAACTAGGTTAACGAGGGCTCTCTCTTCCTATCCGCGTTTCGGAATTATAGGCTATTTATTTGGATTACATTTTTCGAATGCTGTATTAACTATTAATAGGTTGGGTTAAATGAGCAATGTAAATTTATCGTTGTATGTTCGCTTAACAGGCACACGCACTACGATCGTCGTGATATTATATGCGATAAGAAAACAATTCACGTTATGCGTTTGTTTAACGGGTATGCCATTAAACCAATAGTTTTCGATTTTATATTTAATTCGTCTTACAATTTTGGATATTCATAGGTGTCAAAGTAATAATATAAATTTGAACGAAAGTGGTATACATTTTCTCTCGTATTGTGGAATCCAAAATTATTTAATCGTGCATTTACGACAAGATTTTGTTCCAAAGGTATTTTAAGTTTTATTAGACGTTAGGCGGCGTGGTCCAATCGGTAATTGAACACGTTAATTACGAAAAACTTCTGGGATACACGTCTCAGAGTTATTTTCGTTGTCGGAGACTAGGAAATGATGTACAATGATGTTGACGTATATTCGTTCATCTGTCCTAGTAGTGTTTCCGAGGTAAGTGGGTAAAATTACGTAAAAAAATTACTACGGTACTAAATTATGCTTTCACGTTGTCGTCTGAAACCAATAGTCCAAAATGGATAATTTACGACGTGGCGGGCACTTTTCGCTCCGATTTTTTCGTTTAAATGAAGTCGTTCGTCACACATCGTAATTACTTCTTACTACTTCATACACACCACGTAATATGCTCGTAATAATAATAGTGTAACGGCCCGCGTGCACGTTAAATTTTATCGTTATTGTTTCGAAACGTCGCCGTGTCGTTACAACAAATGTAATAATACACGGGGGTGACGTGTGCCACCCGTGGATGGTTGGCGGCAACCGTGTTACGTGACTGCACAACACGTCTAGACACGTCGGCGTCACCGACGAATACTTCGTATTTTCCGCTTCATCCGTTCTCGTCACCACCCGCTACCTCGTCGTCGTCGTCGGCGTTGGCGTCTATCCACATCCACCGACCAAACCTTTCGTCGACACGCCAGCCCTCTGCCACCGCCACTTGCTCGCCTATATACTACCTGAACGCTCGTGTGACCTTTTTTCCTGTCGGGCCGTTCTTTCTCGACGGCCACGTAATTACCGGCGGTCACGCGACGGACGGTACCTCTCTACCACCTAACCGTGTCGTCGTTCGACGAGTTCCCCGGTGTCTCGGCGTCGAACGCGAACCGACGCCCGGGGTCGCGTCATTCCATTCCTATTATCTGTAGTCGTCTCGCGTAACGAAATCGGAAAGAAAACCTCTTCCCCGCGTCTCATCGTATTGCACACAATGAGGGCGAAATGGTGTTTCGGTGGTGCTCGACGTCGTCCGCGCGCCCGTTCCTCGCTCGTAATGCAATACGCGGGAATGCTTTCAAAATCCGATTACGACGCACCCGCCGCCGACGGCAACACGATAAGTGAATTACGTTTTTCAATCGTGTAAATTGGGGGGTAGAAAATAAAAACGATTTTCGCGGAAATTAACGTGTCATGTCGTTTCATTGTTGTAGACGTGTAGATCTATATAGATCGCATTTTTGTCGGGATGAGAGGGAGAGTTGTTTCGGTTTTACATAGAATCGCGTCCGTGTAAAAAATAATATAATTGGAATGTCGTCGGTGATATTTTCTTGGTTCGTCGAATGACTTCAAAGTCTCGTCGGTATTTTTCATGAAAAGTTTTTAGTGTCATCGCGTTGCATCCTCTTTGTCTTTTGTCATTCTGATAATTTTTCGTATTTAATATTGTTTTCTCGAACTTAATGTAATTTTTTAAAACTGCCCAATATGTTTAAGTAATTTACACGAAGTTGTCCGTGTATTTTGACAAATTGCAATACTGACCTTTCAGCTGCAGATGTACGCTTGTTATAATATATTGCGTAATTTATATACCATTAGTTTTTATTAACTGGCTCATTTCACAAGTTTCTGAGAATAATTTTATTGAATTTCATGTCAGTATAAAAAAAGCGTCGTCTTATGTTAAATTTATCGTTGGTAAACAACTATTTAAATGCTCATTTTGTTTAGTCGTGTCAAACTAAACATGTTTCAAAACGTTTATCGGTTAAAAAACACAACTTACTCCACCTTATAAATTGGCTGTGTAAATAATTCAAAAATTACGATTTTTAGATTTCCTCGATGAAAATCGATTATTTCTTTCGAAAGACGTGAAGAAAGGAAGCTGAGAATTTATTATATTTTGCTCGAACGCGGATTAAATTTAATATTATCGTCTTGCACTACGTAGCTTATTCCGCTCGGCAAACGTAGCAGAAATATTGTACAATGTTTCTCGTTTGAAACATGAACGAGAGCGGATTTCTTCGCACATTCCTTGTACCCGAATAAAGAAACTCCATTGAAACGAGATTATTCGTATAAATATATACGGGCCTCGCTTTGTCGACCGTTTTTTTCACATTTTTGTACGTGGCGCGTTTAATTAATCGCCATGTATTATTTTTTTGTTTCCAGCGGTTTGAATTTTCAAGATTTAATGGCCAGACAAGGCGCTATCGAGTCTTTACCCAAGACCCCGTTTATACTAGGTTTCGAATGTTCCGGCGTCATCGAACAAGTCGGAGAAGGTGTCGAAAAATTCAAGGTGAGTAAAAAGTGAAACATAACGTTACGAAGTGTATCCTACATTACCTATTGACTATTATTGTACGGTACAGTAATATTTTATCCAGATATAACGTTACGAGTGACTGACGATGACGTATCTTCCAATACGTTTAGTATTGTTATTACTTACCAGTTCACAAATTTATATAAAAAGTGGAAGTGTCGGGATGTATATTGGATTTTTACAACGATCACGACCGTCCTTTACTTATCAATAAAACCGTATCGATTTTCATTCTTGATTTATGCTACGCACATGCATATTAACATAAGTATATGCGATTTCAGCTATAGGAATCTTTTAATAGACAAATATATGAATAACGAAACGAACATAATAACATTCGCGTCATCACCCACGCGAATTTTTTATTTTCTACGAAGATTAATAATAATATACTTAACACTTTATAGTCACCACTGTTACACGAACGCGAAACGCGCGTGCGAGTGTACATTACGAGAGATGTGCGTTTGGAACAACTTGGCTTAATTTAAACTATTCGGTACGAGGAGAGGACTCAACGTTGTTTAGGGTTCGTCATTCGCGTACGCAATCTTTTCCTATATACATACACACACTGTATTGTATACATATAAAGTATAACCGCCGTTGCTGCCTAGTCCGGGGTTAAAGACACGATTAAACAGAAAGGAAAAATGATCAACAGGGATAAATTTAAATTTTCTTCTACCCACTCGCGTGGCACTATGGCCTCTTTTTTTACGTCATACATAAAATGCGTTTCGTTTGACATTAACCAACGCCTCGTTGTCGTAGATGTGCGTAAGTATTATATGATATATTATATACAACTGTCAAAAGGGACGAATTTCTTCTGTTCATCAACATACACGCACGCGAATGTACATTTTTAAATGGTTTGAAGGTGCGGCAGTGCTGGCGACCCTTTTATATTAAATATATTTACAATGGACTCGTCTATGGTATATAGATATGTACGAATACAATGTTATCGTCCAGACCAACGAAGTGGCCCGTGGCGAACGTGTAGCGACTGTTATTTTCTTAAGTGACGGACGGGACAACGCGTATTACTATTACGCACACATGTGATGAGGGTCCGGCCGACGCGTGTAGAATGTTGTGTGTGTGTGTGTGTGAGTGTTGTGTATAGTAAGTGTGTGTTGTGTGTACAGATAATAATAATAATTAAACCATAACCCGCATTTTCAAAACTATAATATACAACGAGGGATTACTAACCGTATGTGTGGTATGCAAACGGTCATCGTCTCGGTCAATATAATAAAAATAAAAACATTTTTTAATGGATCGTTTTTTTACGACGCGTGGAGAGTATAATATAATGAAGGAGTAGCAGCCGGATTCTGTCGCTGCCGCCACCTTCGTATAAAAAATATCACGGAAGACCACGCACATGTGCGGGCGATAGACCCCGAGAATGCGACGTGTGAATAATGACCATAATAATTGAACCTTATTGGGTTTAATTATTTAATCGAATACTCTTCACACGCACACACGCATATCTATAATACACACATATGTGTGTGTGTGTATATTATATTCAGCGGCTATTGTTATTCGTTACACGGTTGTCTTTTCCGTTTTATGAGACGCGTTAATATTATAATACTCCGAGGCAGCCATTTCCGCTATAGGTAAATTATCATTTTCTTTCCCCGTTGTCGTGTGTCATTTTTTGCAGTTATCCCCTCGTTAAATTTTATGGTAATATTTCACATTATAATTACCTGTTGACCGACTCGGAGGTCACGTTTTTCGTTAAGTTCGGTGAAAAAAGAACGTTGTCATCCTAGATTGTGACGTAATATTTACGTTTTTCACACTACGTGACCTTTTAGAACCAATCTGTACGTATTTGTATAATTCTTACTGGTTCTATATCTATTTTCAAAACGTTAATGAGAAATCGTACCGCTGTATATGAGAGGGGGACGCTTATGTTCCTATATTTAACCTTCGCAACTACGAAAAATCTTTTAATTTTAATAAACTTTCATTATCAACAGTTGGTATTGTACTTCAAAACTTAATATTGCCAAATCTTTCTCTCTCTATATATATATATATATATATATATATGACAGTAAAGGTTTTGATGACCTACATAATCGATCTCTTGCAATTTCCAAAGAATATGTCCAAGTTTTGCGCACGTATGTGTATATACTACTCAATGATGTATTTTTCACATTAATTGACCACCGCCATCGTAATCATTCTCGCAATCGGTCATTAAATTCTCGAAAATGTATTATATCGAGTTTTTTCAAATTATTCGTTTCATTACGTATATTTATAAATTATAATACAAACGCGTATTACATCACGTAAGTAATATGTTCTGTACGTGCGATCGTCGGTTTAGATTTAACAATCGAACGGTTTGATTGATTTATTTCTTCATAGTGATGGTAATACTTAATTAAGAGAGTACGTTTGTTTAAACGTCGTGTATACATCGAATTTGTATACACGTTACCCGGTCGCGACTGATTCCAATAAACGGTTGACCTGTGTTTAATCTCGTTTCGAATAATTTACGTTTATAATTGACCCGATCTCGTATTTCCACTTAGCCAAACTTCTTGTCTCCCGCGTGCACGCCCGCGTCTTAACGAAACTAATCGTGTATATTTATTATATTTGTGAGACGAATTATGACGAAGAAACGAAAGCGTTCCAAAATGTAAAAAACAAAAACAACGTAATAATTTTTTTCAACATTAGTAGGTGACATTTTATCGGTACTGTGTATATATATATATGACGCCGTATTTACGTCAAGATGGAGTCGCGCGGTTTACTTTTTCTCAAGTACTGAAAAACTATATACAAAATAAACCGTGTGATGTAGGGGGAAGAGCAGTAAAGTTATGCCATCGCAGCTGGTCTGGTGTGTATACGGAGCGTTGAAAAAAAAACGTACTTAACATCGTTGCGTTTTACCGTAATTTAGTCTTTTTAGAGCTATAATTAAGCGTTCAAAACGAGTTCTGTACTTTCGAACACTCCGTACCTATGTATCGGATTAACGCCGCGTTGACATTTTCCCCCGAAAACACGAAAGATTTATGGCGTGCGCCGTCATCGTCGCCGTTCCAGATGCAAATGGTGAACGCTCGGACGGCGACGGATATATTATTATTTTTCGTAAGATACGCGCGCGCATACGGACGTCGTCGTAAAAATACTTTTTTTCGTCCGTGTCCAAACCGGTTTCCTCGTTGGTTATTACAACAACAACCACGAAAAACTGATGTCCTTTTCCTCGTCTCCCACGTGCAAATCGATTATAATAATAATAGTATTATTATTACGTGGTACGACGACTACGATGATAATACTACCGTCCTGCGTGTACAAGAACCGTTGGCAAGTCGTTTTCGTTACACTCGAAATAATATCAGGCGGTCGATCTCGAGCGTGCACTGTGTTTAGTATGTACGCGAACGTGAAGAAAAATAAATAATACGATTCGTTGTTTTTCCGCGTGTATTCCTTCGTCGGTCATCACCACTTTCACTTCCCTCTCCCCGTGTGTGGTACAATAATTCGGGTTTATGTCGAAAATTTCAAATACTTATGGCTCGACGGAACGTCAAACTGTTTTACAACAAAATTACACGCCGTCAATCGTGAGATTTGACTTCGTAGGTTTTCCAATACATATTAAATTAATCGCTCCCTAGTCCGTTACTCGATATATATATTAGTCGTTTGAACGTCTTTTTTTAAAGGTCCCTTATTCATACTCGGTAATAATTGTACAGAATATCGTATAATTTATAGCGGGGCATTAAAGATGTTTGATTGTTATTATCCGTTCATGCTGTTCGTATTGTATTACACGTGTTCGTTTGGACGCCAATTTAGAAATCGTTATCAAAAATTTCTTGTTACAGTACGCGTAACTTTTGACTATAAATTTACTCGACTCGGTTATTTTGAACGAAGGTCGGCGTTAAGAAGCGATCTTGAAATTCGACCATAAAAACTGTGCACAAAACTCCATGGTACGCGTGACAATGATTTCCAATCCCGGTAAACGGACAACGATAATTAATGAAATTAATTGTTGGACAAATGTACGTTTGGAGGATTTAGCTTGGTGTAACTAAAGTTGAAGCATATTTAGTAGTTGGACGTTGGCTTAGCATTAATGTATTTAAACTCGACTTAAACGTTCGTCTAAGAAAAACCGCCCGTACACGTATATGTATGTATATACCCCACACGATGTACCACGGACGGCGCCGATATTTATTTATATATGTTTTTACGACGGTAAAACGTGTCTGAAAAGTGCGTGATTTTTTTTTTGTCTACCGTAGGTCGGCGATCGCGTGGTCGCGTTGCCGGAGTGGCGCGCATGGTCCGAGCTCGTAGCCGTACCGGCCAAGAACGTATTCGCCATACCGGAGGGTCTGAACTACGTAGACGCCGCGGCCTTGGCCACTAACTACATCGTGGCGTACGTGTTGCTATTCGAGTTGGGCGCCGTCAAGCCTGGCAGCAGCCTGATTCTGCACTCGGCCGGTGGCGGGGTGGTAAGTGCATTTTAATTATACTTTAAACGCGTCACTTAACGGCGGCGGTAATTTCTTCTTCTCGTCCTGTTTCCGCTCGTCTCGGTATAATCGAAGTTTTTTTTTGTATCTCAATGACGCGGGTCACGACCGCGCGCGGTGTTATTCATACACACACACACTTTCAACGTTGCCGCTGCCCACCATCCGCTATAGTGTTTAATTCGTCTCGAATTAAGTTTTTCGCATTATGTTAGTACATTTGTTGTCGTGGACCTCCGAATTTCGTTCAGTACTTCGAGTGCATATGAATAATAGCGATTTCACGATACTCGGCGACGTATATTGACGGTTTTTTGCATTCGTCGTGTTCCAAACGTCTCGCGTTTATTGTCCCGTTCCATCCATTTAACGCGTATTATAATTGTATTACACATAATGCGCGGTGGTACATACGTCCAAGTTTTTAAATCGCCGTATAATTTTGCGCAATTTTTAAACGAAAAAGTTAACGCTCGATTTTACCCTTATACGTTTATACGTTCTATACGTGTTTCTAGACTTGCTAATTCGATTGAACGTTCTTCATTAAAATTTGTTATTTCCATGTAAATAACGCCGTATCGTTTATTATATGTAAGTTGTATTTCCAATACAGTCTTTTTTTAGATTTTGAATAGTTAAAAAAAGTGAAAAATGTCTTTCGTTGTTTATACGAAATTAAACTATGGAGAGAAAACAAGATATCACCACAATACGATAAAAAATCTCGGGGTAAAAAATACATATATAAAAATACGTGTCAGACGCCCGAATAACTCGTTTATTTTTCCCTCTCACCACTTCCACAAAGATAGTTTTTTAACGATCGTCATAAGAAAAAACTATATTAAGTCACGTGTTTATCCGGCGTGTAGAGAACCACGATGACGTCGATTGTTTTTCTCTACGATGAATTGACAGCGAATGCGCGCTCTCTCTTTCCATTTAGATTTTCTCTCGTGGCTGCAGGCAAAATGTTACCGTTTAGAAATCGTTCGCGACTTCGTAGTATTATTATTATTGTTATTATTAGGTGTACATCTGACGATTTTTAGTTTTGTTCATGACGTTTTCGATGATCAAAAAATATGTAGAGAATAAATATTATATATATATAAATCTTCGCTACAAAAAAAAATGCGTTAAAATAGGCGATTAAAAATATTTTCTTCCACGTCGTAATATATTTTTTTTACAATTTATGAGTATTATAATTTTTAACTTAACGTGAATTCTAACGTATTAGACGCAAATAAATAAAAACATCCGTGTTCAAATATTAATACCGTGTATTATCCTATTTCTAATTTATTTTTGAAACGGTGTAATTGTAGAAAAATATGAACCAAGTACGGATTTATTTTATTACAAAACTAATATTATACATGTATATTCCTTAAAATTATATATTTACATATAAATCGATATTAATTTATAAAATACGTATGGTTTATCCAAATAATTTATAGATAAGTATATAACTATTTCTATGGAACTGTCAATTCCAAAAAATTATAAAAGTTATTATCTACACCATACCCAGTATTTGAATAAATAATTATATTCCATTTCGTCATAAAATCTTATCTAAAACTATTATAATTAAATATCACAATTAAATTTTGAACTCTGTATTATTGTGAATAAACATGTCACATCCCGTGACAAAGGTCTTCTCCATTATCTCTATAATAATTCTGTACAATTGATGTTATTAATTTTAAATTTTATAAAAATGATTGGAAATTCGTGTACATAATTATTATTTTTCGATCTGTCAAGTTTTTTTATTCATTTAATTTATAACGTTATTTTATGTCTATTTTATCGAATTTTTAAGGTTTGGTGTATTGTATGAAATATGCAATTAAAAATTGCTTAAATTTACACAATTTTTACCATTGAAATATTATTGATTAAATTAACACCCGATCAAAGTATTTCAACAAGATTAATGTCAATTTTAGTTATAATAAAAAAGAAATTATTTAGTTTCTGTACCGAAAACATTGTTTTTTATTTATGGTTTTTTTGATATAATGTTTATCAATTGAAGAAAAAAGTGTATTCTTTCTGAATATTATAGACGAATATTTTAATATTAATAATATATATACAATGTTGAACAATGAACCCAATACAACCAAGCGCACTATGATTTTATTTACAGGGTCAAGCAGTAGCTCAACTTTGCAAAACTGTAGATAATGTAACAGTGTTTGGTGTGGCATCAAAGTCTAAACATGAAGCCCTAAAAGGTACCATTGATCATCTCTTGGAACGTGGAAGCGATTATGCTGCTGAAGTCAGAAAGTAATTTACTTGATTTCTATTATTAATTATTATGTTCATTGAAATTTGTAATTAATTTATGCACGTAGGGTTTCTCCTGAAGGAGTAGATTTTGTTTTGGACTGTGTTTGTGGTGAAGAATGTAGCCGTGGATATTCTCTTTTGAAACCGATGGGAAAATATATTTTGTTTGGTAGATATAAATTGTAATAAGTTTGTTGTTAATAAATTTAATTTCGAAAAATTTTAATCAGGTTCGTCCAATATTGTCACTGGAGAAACAAAAAGCTTTTTCAGTGCCGCAAAATCTGTGAGTAATAAATAAGATAGGAAATTTATAAACCTATTGTATTTATTTTCCTAAAATTATATTTAATTTTAAATCCGTTTCGTTCTAGTGGTGGCAAGTGGATAAAATTTCTCCACTGAAATTGTTTGATGAGAACAAAACTCTTATGGGATTCAATTTGAGAAGATTGTTTTTCCATCAAAACCAGACCGAATATGTTGCAAACATTTTCGACAAAGTAATCGGTTTGTGGAAAAATGGAAAGGTCAAGCCAGTTATCGATTCTACTTGGGCTTTTGAAGATGTAAATGCTTTGTTTTTGTGTAGTATTTTTCATATAAATATATTCAATAGTGTCTAAATTATTGTGGTTTTAGGTGGGTGAAGCTATGCAAAAAATGCATGACAGGAAGAATATTGGAAAAATCGTTTTGGACCCAAGCATGGAACCAAAACCAAAACCAGCTACACCAGTCAAAGGGAAGTCAAAGAATGCCGATAAAGAGAAGGAAAAGAAGGAAGAAGATTCTTCCGCTAATGGTACTACAACTCCGGAAGCTTCAAGTCCTACAAGTATGACTATAACATTATCAAATGTTATAAAAACTAACAAATGTATAATTGACATTTAAAAATTACAAATTTTTTTGTTCCTATTTTTTAGCTAAAGAAAAAGAGAAGGAAAAGGAATCAAGTTGAATGCCCCAGAGTTAAAACATTTTTGAAAAATTACTACCTACTTATTTAATAATGATAATAATAATAATATAATAATAATAATAATGATGATAATAATAATAATAATAATAAATTCAACTTCTCATTAAGCGCTTGTTTTTTGAATCTTATATATTACACATTACAATAAAATACTCATTTTTAGCCTATTTAATATACATTTTGCGTACATTATTATATTTGTTTTTTGAATCATTTTAATGATGCCAACCCTTTGCGTTTATAATCATAATAATTAGTCAAATAATATTTTATAAAATATTCACACATTATGGTTTGATAGAAATGTTATGACATAAATTGTACTTTAACTAAACAATTATTTAAAAATATACAACACTAGGCTAATTTATTATTTCTACTATTACTAAATGTGTACCAAATATTATATGTATACTACTTACGCATTGATTTTTATATATACTATCCCTTTTCAATTCATTGTGTTTTATATATCTACACATTTTTTTATTATATTATAATTATTATTATTATTACTTTTAGCTTAAACTTTAAGTTTTATATTATACTATAAACGTGAAATGATTTATTTTTCCATTACTTTTTTATAAATATATGCGCAATTTTTAAACAGAAAAATTGCAGAAATCGCATAATATAACAAATATATTTATAATTAAAATTTATACGTAATAAACTATATTGATTGGATTAATTCCGAAAAAAATCCCTCACAAAAAAAAATATATTTATATAAACATGTGTGCGCAAACGTGTGTAATATATTTTATTTATATATATTCGTATTTAATATACGCATCGTAATATATATTTACCGATAGCGTGTATATTATTATTACTATTATTATTATATATATTATTTATTTTGCTGTTTAAAATTATTTTAAAAAAAAAGTTTATATATACGTATAAGTATAATTATATTTATATATGTGTATTCAATAACTATACTACGAATAAAATTATTAATTAAAAAAACATTAAACGGTAATTATATTTGTCCATTAACTTATATCCAATACCTTTATGTGCACAACCAGTACTCAATTTTCGTCCGAGTGACCTTACCGAAACTGAAGCTTGGTCATAGTTAATAAATTATTTTACACTCGGAACTATGCAAACACGATATAAAACCAGTAAAAAATGTGTTGGGACTACGATGCGTTTGAAATTGATATGTTTACTTCGTCGATGGGTATTTAAAAAATTATTGATCAAAACAGTAAACAATGGCCGTTTTATATTCAAACGAAACATGGTAACTAACGTGGTAGTAGTATTCTGGTTTATACAGATAGGGTTAGTGTAATCCTTCGCGGGTTCGTGTCTTGTACATTCTAGGGGTGCTTCGCCTCTGTGGTAATCTCTCAAAATTGTTATAACAATATTGTTTATTACGTAGTTTTATACAACGCAATTTTTCGCGTAAACGGCGCAATTTCCGACACTAAGTATATGGTCGCGATATGATGTATTCGAAAATACGTTTTATGATTTATGCGCTCTCTGTTAATGTGTGTGCGTCTATAATAATTCGGGCGGCGGCGCGAGCGTTTCCGTCGCGTTTTGTGGATCAAAAATAGATTTCGTCGTCGTTGTTTTCTCACGGTGGCGAAAAAATCGTTTTTAGTTCGCGCTATTCATTTCCCCAACGATCGCGCGGTCCGGCATTTCTCGTTTCGGCAGTAACAGTATTTGTGCAAACGAACCTTTCGATTTCCACAGTAAAAATACGTGTACGTCGTCGATCATATTACGGAGAAAATTGCCGTGACGCTATTCATCGACACCGTAGTAAGTCCAACCGTATTATGACAAAAACATTACGCAGCACATAATGTATTTGGTTTCATCGTCCATATGAAAAATGATTACTCCTGAAACGCACCTATCCTCAAATCTTCGAATCGATGTCCGTATAAGTATTTACATATTATATACATATTCGCTCTTTACGTTTCTTGTATTCAACGAAGAATTAATATTGTTAAAGATATCGTCAACATCGTTGATGAATTCATCAGTTTTAGTTTTCAAGAGAACACGTCGAGTTTGACGATTATTCGAAATATTGACGGAGGTACTCACGTCATTTACCGTCATCTTCGTGTTCTTGGAATATGTGTACTGCGTAAAACAATGATAGAAACGAGAGTTGAGTATATAAAATTATCGTCTCTTGGGTGAACGGGAAAGGAGGGCGTACATAGTTTCCGTCCTAAAAAATATTTCACCCGAATTTAGTTTTACGTTCAACAATTTTAAATAATTCCGTCTATTTTTTTCGACGTCATTATAAGCTAATTCGTGCAGTTTTTGGCTTTAGTTGTTAAAAATCGTCATTTTGGAGGAAAATCGTCGTCGAGTTAAATATTATATTATTTATGGCTAAAACGAAAACGCTATTTTAAAACTGTCGTGTGAAATCGTAAGGTTCTTTTTCGAAAAGAACGTGAACAAACGTAATACTTAATCGAGTTGAGAAAACAACGTCGACTTAAATGTATTTAAGTTTTTTAAAAATTCGATTTAAAAAAAAATCGGTAATGGATATAATAAATTGTGAATTTAAAACGAAAATTGTGTTTTGGCGTTTAAAAGTTATGAACAAAAACTAATTTAAACCTAGTAAACTTTTTCTGGATAACTATTATGCCGAAATGTAACTCGTTCGATTTAAAATTGTAACCACTAAGTTAATTAAATTAGTATCCGAGTTAAAAGTTAAGAAAACAATTCACAATAATTCTTAAAGTTTAATTGCTATTTTTCGGACGAAACTAAAAACATTAATTTTTACATATTTCGTACCGTAATGTTGGATACACCTCCATGTGTTTATCACTCAAAATAAAGTAATTATTGATGATAACGTCTTTTGATGGTAAATAATAAATATTTGATCGATAAATCTCGTTTTTATTTGAACGGTGGTTTGTTTATTTGCCTACCTATAAGTCACCCGTCGTTTTTGCTTATTTCTCGTGTGTTTTTCAAACGACGATTCTGGACATTTTTGGGAATGACGAATTTGATATTATTCGACAACACGTTTTAGTACTCGTAATGTTTGATGAATGGAAACCGTGAAGAGACTAACGTCAACACGTACCATGTTACCGGATAGCCAGAATGATAACAAAGAAAACAATTTGGAAAATAAGTTGCATTCGCTGAAAGAAGTTCCGAAAAAGGGATTACTCCAAATCAAAGAATCGTTTAGAACGTTGAAAAATGTTAACAGGCAATTGGGTGCTGTCAAAGGTGTGTATTCTAACTTAAATTATATACATTTAAATAACTAAGCGGAGTGATGTGTGTATTTTTGACCGTTTGTTTTATTTATTTGTAATTATAAGAACAGTTAACAATTCTTTTTTAATGCTCCAATATTCTCATAATATGTGGATGACAATACGAAACATTGTATTAATTATTTCGTAAATAAAACACTAACATTTGAACTAATGAGTGTTTATTGTTATGTTCAAATATTAAGGTGTTATTTAAATAGTATTATATCACTTATTAATATTGATATCTAAGTATTAGGTTGTTTATCATTGTACTTTGTATACATTAATATGTAATTTATAGCACGTAGAATTTTTTGTACAATTATTTGGTTGATTCTATGGTATAATATATATACATTTTTTTTCGTCATATTTATACTTTATTTTTAAATATTATCATCGAGTATAAATTGCATAAACTATTTTAGTACTTGTTGATAATTATTGTTAATTCCTTGATTGTTTTTTTGAATACATATTTATTCAATTTCAAAAATATTTGTAACACGAAAAAAAATGAAGTAGGTAATAAAAAACTCATTTTAAATTTATTTAATTAAGTAGATATTGGTATTTGATTAAATATAATTATTAATTTCAATAATCTTGAAAGATTTGATTGTTAAACTATTTATTATTAATCGTGTTATATAAGTACGTGTTACTTTAAATATTATTAAGTATTAGACTTATCTACTTCTTAAAAAAAAGCATAGTAAAAAATAAATAAATGTATTACTTTTGTATTTCACTGGGCTTTAATAGGTATACAAATATGTATTATTAATTTATCGAGTCGATAACACTGAATAAACGAACAAATAATTCAAAATAAATTTAGCCATTTAAATATTTTTAGTTTTATTTTACATGTAATTCAGATAATGATGAATCATAGTTCAAAAATTCAAATTTGTGTTATTTTATCGTCTTGTATCACCACATTTAACTGTAATAATTATTTTAAACGTATATTATTTTGTCTTTCACAATTGTCCAAAAAAATGATTTTAGTACAAAGTAAAATAGTATTTTAAAATGTATCTACAGATTTACGATATATTAAGTAATGTTTTTATTTGAGAGACCTACGTAACATACATTTTAAAAACTTCCTTTATATTTTAAAATAAAAAAAAGTATGTAAAATAATTATCGATTTTGTATTTGATTAATTGTTTAAAATGTTGACCAGCATAAATAATATTATGAACAATACAATTAGTTCTTAAACCATTTGAAGAGTTCAGCAACCAAATAATAATTGAATAGTAATATTAGGTAAGGTTATCATAATTTCGTTATCATTATTTGTCTAATATTATTGGTTATGATTTTTTTTCTTAGTTCAATAATAAATTACTAGTGAATTTGATAACTACAAATATGGATTTTTATTTCAATAGTGCTGACGCTCTACAAGTTTCGCGTTAATGTAAACGTTAAAACAAAACTACTTACTCTAAATATGTTAAGAGTAATAGAAATATTCGATTCCATTTTAGGAAAAAAATGAATTACTTTTTATTTTCGTAACGAAATATTAAAACGATTTTTTAGCTAAAAATGATTTCGTAGTTTTTGTCAATTGCAAATGCCTATTAGTTAACGCGTTTTTGTTTCACTTACGACTTGCGACAGAAAGAATAAACAACCATTCGAAACCATTTATTTTGATCGATCTTTTTTTTCAAAAAAATCGTTTGACAGACTAGTGTAGTAGTAGTAGTAGTAGTAGTTGTAGTAGTTAGTTTGGATTATAAACGCGAGAGTTGGACTCAAAAATTACAACATACACACGCACACACACACACACACACACACACACACACACACACACACACACACGCACTCACGCACGCACATACACACACCTACCTTCGTATTAGTTGGTGGTTGTAGTATGTGCGGCAGAACTTTTCTCGCCATATTGCCGTACAGAGTATAATATTGATTAATTTTCGTCTGTGGGTGGATGGTGGTCGGTCACCCCACCGGGCGGCTCGCGGCTTGTACGTGTGTTTGCCTATAGTCGGAAATGCTTCCGAGCTGTTTCGAAGTTTGGAAAGAAAAGCATTTCCGATCGTGTGGAGTAATATGTATTTTTAACATCGTTTAATCGGGAAATTGCACAACATTTGTAACACACACACACATACTTACATTATATAATATTTTGGAACGATGCAAACACTTAGGAGAAAAACGAGTCCGTTTAAATGTAAGTTCTCTCCCGCATATAAGTAATTATCTCCTATACTTATTGCTTTCACGTTTTCTTACATTATTTTTTTCTGCAATTTTTTTTCTTTCACTCGCGCTTATTCGTCTCCAGCATTGTGTGTAGATTTTTTATTGAACAGCCAATAGTCAACTGGCTTGAGTCAAACATTACCCAAATTGCCTGTGTTTTTTATTTTGTTGTAAATGTTTCATTTTTTGTTAGCGGATAAAGGTGGTGCCATACGATTCATGGGAGATGGAGTCAGTTTCAAGGCCAAGCTCATCGGTATATTGGAAGTCAGTGAGGCCAGAGGAGACAGAATGTGCCAAGAAGCGTTGTTCGACTTAAAGATGGCTATTCGAGCTGCCGGCGAGCACAAACAGCGTATCACTATTAATGTAGCCATTGACGGGCTGAAATTGAGAGATGAAAAGACTGGGGTACATATATGTTTAAAAAAAAATTAAAAACAACTGCATAATTTGTCCATAGAATTTTTGTCATTTGAAAGCTTGTTTAAAATTGCAGGATTGTTTATACCACCATCCAATACATAAGATATCGTTCATAGCGCAAGACATGGTTGACTCTAGAGCATTTGGATATATATTTGGTTCACCTGATACAGGTCATAGATTTTTTGGTATAAAAACTGATAAAGCTGCAAGCCAGGTAAATATTGATTACCGTACATTATTTGCATTTAATTCCGTAATTATGTTTCAATTTCAGGTCGTAATAACCATGAGAGATCTTTTTCAAACAGTTTTTGAGTTGAAAAAACAAGAAATTGAAATGACCAGGCAACAGCAAATCATGAAAGGCAGCGGACTTTATTTAGAAGCATTAGCTAGTACAGCGTCTAAAATTGATCATGTATGTTTTATATATTATATTAATATTAGTTTTTTTCTTGACTTGAAAAAAAAATTGATCCATTAGTTATTGTTTTATAAATAGGCAGGTTGTAATGACGATGGCTTGAAAAGATTTAATCGTGATTTGCCAAACGTAGATAAATCCGAGTTTAAAAATGTCACGCCAAATGCTAATGATCTTTTAAGTTTGGAGCTTGAACTGAATAATCTGCAACAGGGATTGTCACAAATGGAAAATATTACCCCGCCATCAGCCGGTATCGATCCCTTTGGTGATTCTTTCACCACTGTTCCAAATGTTGTACTAACCAAATTGCCACCACCACCTAGTTCTGGTGAACGTAGAACACGTAACAGTTCAGTAACTTCAAGTGGACAGCCCGAAAAACATTGGTTTGATAAAGAAACTGAAAGTATTTTCAGTCTAACAAATCCAAGTGAAGTTCGCCAATCTATTCAAACGTCCGATTTTAAGGTAAGTTGATATTCTCTAACTCTAACAAATAAATTATGTTCCATTTAATTGTATTGAACATGTTGATACATATTCTTTATTTAATTATAATTAATAACATTAATTACATTTTTATTATGGTCAATAGTTTTTATTTGACTGTAATTAATGTATTCTTTATTAAAATAAATGTTTAAACACTTAAATTTTTGTACATCTAATGTTATTTAAGATTTATTTTTCATTTTAAATTATTTATATCTAACGATTCTTGTATTTAAATATTATTTTTATACAAAATATGCATTTAAAGTTTCTAATGCAAGTGAATTTAAAGGAGTATTGTGTATGTAATTATGTAATTAATTAGATTTATGTAGAGCACAGTTGGTGGAAGTTGTAAGACAATAATTAATTGTAGTTTTGAATAAAAGAACAAATTTTTCTATTTATCTATTACTATTTAGTTGTGTAATGCATAATATTAATATTTTTATTAGTTTCATAGTAATTGTTTAAAAAATAATTCAGTTCAAATTTAAGATAAAAAATTTTGAATCATAGATGATGCTTTATTCAACTCGGTATTTTTATTTTCTCAGTTATTTCTTAAAGCATAATAGTTAACTCTAATTTCTTTTATGTTTGTACTTTGATAAAACTTGAATTTTTAAGTGAAATCTATTAGGTTAAACTAAAATTTTAAACAATGTTAATGAAATTGATTTTAAGACCTGAATTTCTGTATATAAGAACGGGTAAAATATATTACAAAATAAATTATTAAAAATTTCTTTAATTTCTATGCTATTTGTGTTAAAATATGTTGATTTTAAATCAAAATTTGTGGTTTGCTAATTTTTATTTCAAATTGTGGAAAGTTTATTTCTTTACTTTGTTCATTATTTGTTGTTGATACATATTAATATTGATTATAATTTTTTCATTATTTCATGATTTTTCAAAAAAAAAAAAAAAATTATTGTTTCAAGGTTACTAAAAGTATTAAATTCTTATTAGAAAAATTTCCAATTTAAATTGGAACGAAAATATTTGATTATTTTTCTTGTTTTTAACATAGAAGCATTAAAAAAGGTCTGTGTGGATAATATAGCTTATAAATAAAAATATTTTAGTATTATCAAATTTAAAAAAAAAAAATTTTTTTTTTTAGATTACAGAGTCAACTAATTGTACAAGTCCAACAATCAAATCAGACGTGTTTGATGTATTTACTGAACTAGATCCTTTGGGAACTGGTCGTAGTAAACCTTATGTAGATAAGAAAGACTTCTTCCAAGAACTGAAAAATCCACCAAAAAAAATATTGAACCAACTTGCCACACATGAAAATGAAAAAGTCTCAGAACAACAACCTTCTCAAAGTGTACTAATTAAAAGTGTGAGCAATTCATTTTCTTCTGACCTGTCATTTAAGGAGACTAATAGTAACTTTGTGGACGATCCATTTAAAAATGATAATTTTAATAAATCTCACGATTCTAATTCTGTCGACATGGAGTTTGCAGACTTCTCCTCATTTGAATCTCTGAAACCAGCTTCTCCACAATTACAACAAAAATCCCCTTTACTGAAAAGTGATAGTTCATCGTCACAAAATTCTGCTCAAGGATTGTTAAAGGTATCCCTTCCACCAGAAACGCAAAAACCGTACAATATTTCCACATCACCCAAGTACAACTTAATGTCCAAAAATAGATCAAAGTTAAAAATAAGAAAAACTCCAAGCCCAGATTATTATAGAAATGAAGAGCCACCCTCACCTGATGATGATTATGCCATTATGAAAATGATGACATTGCCTCAACGAATAGATATCGCTCCTGAACCACCTCCAAGACCATCATCTTCATTGGAACCTCCACCATTACCACCCAAAAAACAGCAAATCCCTTCCAAAAACGTAAAACCAGTACGCACACGTAACTGTCATTACGATTATATAGAAAATTACGTTAGTTCCTACAATTTGCCATCCACGCAACAAGAAAATGAAGCTCCGCCTTTACCATTGCCATCTAGAAAACCAAAAAATGATCTAAAGAAAAAGAAAGAAGATCTTGATTCAGAGTACTATTTAGTGCCTGTATCAGTGAGAAAAACTAGCACAGAATCAAAATCCAATGTATCTACTTCACTCGATATAACATTAAGTCAATTAACTAAAACAGGGTTTAGCGATTTAGCAGACACTCTAAGGATATCTCCTACTTCTTTATCCAAGATGACGTTAAAAGAATTGACTTTACATTTGTCTAAATTAACCACCAACGGTAATGAAGAAGCGCAAAGTGTTTTAAAAAAGACTGAAGAAGAAAAGAAAGAACCGGAAAAATCTTTATATGATAAATACGCAGTGTTTAGAGAGCTATTGGATGAGGAAAACACTACGGAAGTTGTAACCAAGGAAAATGACAAATATGCAGCTCTTAGAGATATTCCTATGAAAGAACCAACTCCTGAAGAAGAATTAACGGACAACTATCCTGCAGAAGAAACTTTAAATTCTACGCATAAATATAATAATTCAGAACAAGCCGACAACAAATTAAATAACGAGAGAGTATTCGAATCGATGGGCGATAAAAAGACTGTTATTGAAGAAGTTGTTGAAACTAAAAATCCAAAACAGAATGATGTCAATAACGATGATGACGATGATGATGATGACGAAGATGACGACGATGATGACGATGAAGAGGATGATGAAATAGGAGGTGTTGAAGAAGAAGAAGAAGAGGATGAGGAGGAGGAGGAAGAATATGAAGTGGGCAACAATGTTATTAAAAAAGAAGATACGAAAGAATCGGTGGCGTGTGGTGGTAATGAAGTATTAAAACAAGAAGTTGGTGGTGCAGTTTCTATGGAAAATCCTGAACCGATTGAAAGTAGCAGCTCGTGCCAAAAACCGTTTGATAGCTCTCAGTGTTGGGCGACTTTTGATGTGGAACCAGAGACAAGCAAAAAAGTGAGTCGTTGTCCTTGGTCAGCAGATGATCGGGAGTTACCGCCAGCGCCTAAATCGAAAATTAATTTGAAAAAAGCTCCTTCGAACCGTAGTAAATATTCGTCTAGTTGGGATGATTATGAAGAGTCTGAAGACAATTGGGATGCCGCGAAAAGAAGCTTAGAGAGTTCTATTGAAGACTTCCCCCGGACAGTAAATGGCTGGAGTGATGGAGAGTCTATGTACGAAGACGAACCGTACTATGGTAGGAAACCACCACCACCCAACAGACGGAGTAATCGTAAAATATCGCCTAGACGCCGGGAACCGTCGCCATGGGATGAAGGGAATAGGTACTGTGACGAATGGGAATCGTCACCATACATGTTTCCATCACACTGGAGAGTACCGCATGTGGACGATGAGCGAAGAAGGTCGTCGAAAGACGACAAGAGACGGGTGTACGCCCGACCGGACATGGACAGGCGGTTGCAAAAATTGCCGTCCAAGCCGAACTGGGCAGACGAAAAGTACGAGAGGCTCGTGTATGAGAGGCAAAGGAGGTATTTCGAGGAACAACAATACAGTTGGGACCGTTACGGTCCGTCGGCTCTCAAAGGGTTCAAAAATTCTTATGCCAGGCCTAACCTGGACAACAGTGACGAGGAAGATGTGAAGATGTTGCGGTATCGTCCGCCGAAGAAGAATCGTTACGCGTCGTCGACAACGCCCAGAAAACCAAGGAGGTCGTATCATCGTCGGAGCGAGGGCAGCGACGAAGAGCAACAGCGCAACGTCGTACCGGCCAGGAAACAGTACAGTCAAGAAGAGTTGGACTTGAGCGAGTCCGAACTGGAACATAATTGGTGTGTAAAGTCGAAGATGAAATGGCCAACGAGACGCAGCCAGACGTCGCCGTTTGACGATCATCACTTCACGGCCGATAGTCTGGACTCTTCGTTGTTTGCAAAAACGATGAGTACTTGTTCCGATTTGGGGTACCTCACCAAGCCGTCACCGTCAACTAGTTCCAAAACGAACAGGAATGCGCGAAGACCGAAACGTTCGGACAGCGGTCACCGATCCGTCGACTCCAAGTCGGACGCGGCAAAGCGTTCGCCGTTTGAGGATGACTTCACGCCGGACAACGTGGCGGCGAAGGAGAGCGTGTCCAGCGAGTTCAGTTTCAAGGACGACGACGACGTGTTCGCGGCGAAAGTCGCGAAAATTCCGCAAGAGGACGTGGCTTCGGGATCGTCACCGAAAGGGATGAAGAAATCCGAGTCGATAAACATATTTTCCAGGAACACAGATCCGTTCGACGACGACGATTTCTTCACGCAAGAAGTGTTGTCGTCCGGCAAACCGAATCTGACGTCCCTGGAGGAGACCGTTTCGGACCGCGACGATGGCAGCGGCGGTGGCAAGGAACAGTGGGATGGGGATGACAAACGGCCCGATCGGACTAAAAACGAATGAGACTATCGGCACGTGGCCCGGCCGAAAGACAAGGGAGCCACTACTAGTAGCAAGTTCAAGAGAATTTTTAACAAAGTTAACAAGTTCGTGACTAAACTATTTTGATCGACGTACTTTTTTTTCGTTACCAGAAACCGGTAGAGTTAATTTGTAAACACTATGGACGGATGAACGAGTTTTTTTTTCAAGTTTTGACCGTTTACAATTTTCGTTTTTGTATTTTCGTTTTTTTTTTGTAACGTTTCGAACGTCGTACACATTGCCGCTGATATTATTATTCACGTCGGGGAATCGTATTACTGTAATATAGAATACGCTTCTCGTTGGTATCAGTGTCAGTTGTTGTCGCCGTAATAGTGATAGTTGTCGTTATTCGTTTTTAATGAACGCGCCATGTTAACAATTAGGTATATCGTAAATTATCCCCGTCGTTATTCGTAAGCTCCTTCACCTCCCCTCGCCCCCTCCATCACCTGTACACGCGACGCCGTGTAATATAGGTACGTACGATTTTCGAGACGGCGGTTATTTATTATGTTTCGAAGTTTTTCTCGAGTGTTACGAAATTCCGTTAAAACGGTTCGAACCGTCCATTGTTTTTTTGCGTAATATTACGGACAAATACTCTGACCGTACGGGGGGCGATGATTTGTGTTATTCGGTGACGAGCGTGTAACGAAAATTCGTCATTCTGTGTCGGTTCGATGTTCGGATGAGTAGTGTTGTCAGCATACCGAACGGTACGAGTCGCGTGATGACAGTACTTTCCTGACGCGGAAAGTAAAACGCACTTTTGTTATTGATTTCGTCTAACGCCGATAATGCTTGCCACACCACTTCACCTCAATACAGTTTAACGGGACACCATGTCGGCAGTAACGCCGCGCTATAGACGGCTAATAATATATTCTAATATTCGTGATTTACGAATGTCCCAAAACTCTTCGACTATTTTCAACATTCGTGGGTCCGTAAATTCTTCTTCGAGACAACCGAGTTGTTTCCGAACTTCGACGAAACGGATTTGTCGTCCGATTGTTCTAACGACGACAATTAATGTTTGGTTCTCGGGGTCGAGTAGCGGACGGACAACGTATTGTCAATATTTGATCAACATTTCGCGTCGTTCAAGCCATCATTTTAACGGTCGAACGACGAAACCTTTTTCGAATTGCCGTCACTCTTTATTTACCGCGTAATTATTTTGTCCTTAAACGCGTTCGATTTCGTTTATCTTCGATTGAGACCTGTTTTCATTTTCACATAGCGTACTCGAAATTATTCAACCATTATACACAAAATCGTCGCGGCTCGTTTGCTGAATGTTACAAAAAAAAAATCAACGGGTTTACGCGTAATTTTTGTTATATAAATCGTTTTTGTTATACGATAGAATTAAAAATACCGTGACTGTGTGTGGTGTACACCTACACTTTTATATACTGATTATCCGAAATCTTGACAAGAAAAAATGTATACTACTTAATTCGATCGTCCTTAGTTTATTTTATGTAAAATATATTTAACGAGTAACGAATATCGATGTTCCTTTAAAAATGCGTATTGTGAATTTTTTTTTAATCTTTATTTCGTATTTTTCTTTTAACAAACGTTCGTTATTTTACAAAAAAAAACCAGAACGTTCCTTTAACCGATAAAAACTGTAAACATTTTAAACGTTAATAGTAAATGCATGAACAATGTTGTCGAACGTATTTTTAACTCGTAAGCGAATATATCGTGTCATATTTAACGAGAAAAATTATTTTTTGATCGTATATTGTTTGTTTTCGTGCCATAAAAGCGTTTCTGTCCGATCGTGCGCGATACGAAATAAAAACACTAATAGTTCATTAATTGTTACAAGCGTAAGGTATTTTTTCACGAATCGTAAAAATTATAATTGTAATAAATCGACGATATTCGTAATATATTTTTTTTTTAATGTTACGACTAATGCTTACGTTCAGTTTGGAACGTACGAACAACATTTAAATATGTATCCAAACGGACTTGGTGTGTCCGAAACGCGTTATTTGCGCTTAAAAATCTACTTAATTTTCTATCAATTATTTTCCCGTTGTCGTATAAATCGTTGTTAACCAGTTGTACAATTATTTAACCGTTTCAGTTTGTATACAATTATTATATATTTAGTCGTTCGTATTTCGTTTTTAAGTTGAAAAACTTGTAAGTATAAAAAAAAATGTTTAGATTATATATATGTTTATCATTCGTGTATTATATTGTACGATGATACGTTTTTTCTGGAAAATAATTGTCTAGGCGAATATATTATTTTGATGTTTACGTGAGAAATAAACGTTTTTTTTTTTATTATTAGGGTTCTCCATTTTAACCATCGTACGTAAGTGTCGATTTTTTTTTACCCTTCGTGATCCATCCGTCATTATTATCGATACCGTCGATTTTTGGAGTCGATCCCAAAATCAACAATAATTCCCGGATACCCGTCTAAATGTTGTCGTTATTTTATTTTTAGAAACGAATTGGCAACGTTCATTATTATCGAAAATAGAACTAAGTAAATCACCGACGAGTCGAATTCGAACCACAAATATACGTAGCACGTATAGTAGCGTATAGTTCTAAATTTCGGATCGTAAGAAAGACAATAGTATAGTTTGACGAAAAATTGTTATTATTTTTCGATCGTATGGATTTCTTTTTAGATCAAGAAGTCCGTCCTTCAATAAAAATATCAATATTGATTTTTGAAGTAATTTTGATTTAAGCGAATTTAATATTAAGTTTGGCATTTAATATCGAGTCGTCAGACTTAAGAAATAGCTTGTTAAGTTTACACTTTACGTTTGAAACTAAATTAAAATTATCAACTAGTTAACGTCGATCGTGCAATTTTTGTAATTCTTTTGTAAAAATAAAACATTTTTTCCTATTAGTTTATAATATTTCAACCAGAAACTGAATAACGACGTTTAATTAGATAAAACCGATTGCGAAAACGTATTTAATTAAACGGCTAAATCCGGTTTTCTATAAACTAAACAATAAATAATGGTTTTCCCAAGGATTGTCGGACATACAGCGTACGTTATTTCTCAATTAAGTTATATTTACTGGTGTATTTTTAGTTCAATTTGAAATTATAGTAAGAAATTCGATATTATATAAACTTTCACTTCGAGAACTTTTATAACTAAACCAACTTATGTAAAAAGAAATTAATTACTAATTAGCGTTTCAATATTTTTGGAGAATTTTTTTAAGAAATCGTATCTCGTTTATATAATTAAAAACTACTCATATATATCACGCTAAAAAATACCGTTAGAGTACATCAAATACGTAATATCGTAATATATATTACGTATGATGAGGTCGATAAAAATTCACGAAATTGTGCGTATTTATATATATATAGGATTCGTTTTATTTATATATTTTTTCCTATATACGCGTTTCTTCCGAATTATTTCAGTTTACATATAAATTATAAATAATCGTTCCCTATCTAAATTATTATAACCGAAAGTTATAAAAAGAAAACCGACGTTATCGTAACGCGTATTTTATACATTTCCCGTAAAGCGCGTAATACAATTTTCGGCGATTTAATATAGACGAATACTATATTAAAACGGGTTTTCTAAAAAAAAAATTACACGTTTTACTGATGTCGAAACGCGTATATATAGAAGCGTCTCGTATATTCCGACTATGTGTATGTAGTTCGAGCCACGCCTGGCGAAAACGACTGAATCGATTACGCAACAGGTCGGTGTTGGTTTATCGATAATTATCCGCGAAAAGTAAAATTGGTTAATTACGATCGTAATACTGTATACCCGGGTAATAATTATTGTCGATTGTAACGGGGTAATGCCGGTTAACAGTTCACAACGTGAAAAACGGGCGACTGAACGTGATTTCAGTACCAAAAAACAGAACGTTTCTCGTTTAATTAAACCCGAGTATCGTACGCGATTGTGTTTTCGAAGTATTTCGAATATTTTTACACGGGGCTACTAAACGTCGCGCGAAAAAAGCGTCGATTTGTCATTATTCACTGAAAATCCGTTATTGTGCTTGTATGCGCGATTTACGATAACGTAATATAATATTAACGCGTTCGGTAGTCGAGCGCGTTAACGTTAAGTTTGTTATTGACGTGCTAATAAACGACGTGACGACTGCAATATAAATCTTCGCGTACTATATTTTTCTCACTCGCCGGTTGTAGAAATTTGTTGTACAGTAAACGCGCGCGCGGTGTATACGTCGAAATTCGAAAAAAAGATTACCCGAGCGAAATCGACGGTGAAAAAAACGGTCAACCGTGCATTGAATATAGTCGTATCGGTGAATGTGTGACGTCGAACTCGATAATTGTTTATCTTCGTCGTGGCTATGTGCTCGTTGCCCGTAGAAATTCGTTCGTAATCGAGTTATCGGGCGGTAGCGCGGTCGAACCGAAGAAATCTCCGATGTACGCGCGTATAATTCGGACGTTGTTCGGCCACGCGGCCAGAGGAAAATAATAATAAAATCGTCGCACCGCCAATCGGAGCAAAACGTCGAGATACGCGCCAAAATTCGAAACCCTTTTTTTTAAATCGTAAACCGCCGTAGGTAAAACGAATAATAGTCCGATAACGAATACACCGGTAGTACATATAAAAGCGTACATACGATTGGCGAGGCCTCCTGCAACTCTTTAAAACACGTGAAATATGTTTTAAAGACAATTTTAAAATATGGCGGTTTAATGCGCGCGCGTAATATACGTGACGTTGAACTCGACGACGACGGGGCGTAGGTTTGGCGAGAAACCCGAATAAATAAATCGGTCGAAACCTTTGGTTATAAATATATACAATTTATAGGTACGCGATTATACGGTAGTGATTTTTTGAACTTACGATAGGTGGATCTGAATTGGTTTGAAATTCTACCCAAAGCTACGCCAATACGTAAACGAGTGAATCAATTTTTCGGAATTATCGCGAAAAAATTCGCGTTCAAATCGAACTTTGTTTAAACAATTGACGGCCGTCTATTGTTAACGTCACGAAAATAAGAAATTTAACGCGCTAGGACTTGGGCGAAACGAAGCGCGTATTGTTTTTATACGACGACGTGTTGGTCTGTAAACGCTTTTGTGCCGGAGGAGCGCCCGGATATTTTTGACCCGAGTTTTGGTAATAGATTATATCTGTTCGATACTTTACGGGTTTTCGTTTTTCCGGTAGGTTAGGTGAAACGAAATTGGACCGAAAAATTGGATAAAACTGCTCGCGCGTCGTTCGTTTTGGACGCGGACACATTTTAAAAGCTGCAAATCTAACACAAGTTTAGATAAATACAACGTCGATATTTATCACATGACTTATTATAATAAACTACCGACGTTTGTCGTTTGTAATCGATTGTACACAACGATTTATCCGTTCGCTTTGAAACGTAAAATACTAACGTTTCAAATCTCCGTTTAAGTAATTAATTTGAACCGATAATCGCGGGCATCGTAGAACATTTTTTTCCAATACATCGTAATCGAGCCAAAGAAGTAGTAAGGCCGACAAAAGCCCGACGTACCTTTTTTGAAACGTACGCGATTACGATAGAAGTTGATATGAACATTTCTAAACGCGTAAATTGTAAGCGACGGAAACACTCGCGCGCTAAAAAAGTATTCGTCGCGGATATACTCGGGATATTCAAGGGACCGACGCGGTACGATCCGCGACTCGATGTCGTCACGTCGTTGTCGTTCTCGGGCCGGAGACCATTAATCGCGGACGGCAACCGCGACGAAGTCGGCGTACGTTATTTACGCGACGATCGTTTACAAAAATACGGCGTCGTGTCGATGATCGTTGCCACTGTGCGCGTTATTATATTGTTGTAGGTCGACCGACGGGCCGGACGGCACCTGCGTCGAATTTGTCGCGGATTTAAAGTGAAACGCTACTGATCCGCGTTTCTCCCCGCGCGTAGATAGACACCCGTTCGCCGTTACAATAATATACATATTTATAATCGAAACGATAGCGAAACAGACACGAATCGGACACAATAAGGTCGTTGTCGGCGGTTTACGCGCACAATGAACGCGAAACGGACCTGCGTATAAGAGCCGAGTAGCGGGGAAGATACAAAACAGAAATAATAACGAATACTACCGATAATAATAACAATAATAATAGTAAACGACTTAATGCCGAGCACGTTTGCCAACTCGTCTCTTCTCTCCCGTGTCCGTGCGTCGTAGCGTGGACATTACACGTACAACCGAAGTGAAACCGTCTATTCGGCACCTGAACGGAATATATACGTTATATATATATATATAAGTGTCAACGCGAGCCGAAGACAAAATGCGGCGATAATAGGTTGATGGGTAACTGCAACTGCTACGTTGCGTTGGTGCGACGTTTTGCGAAATCGAAAATATTAGTATTTCGTATACGCGCGTTCCACCAACCCGTTTGTCGTTCAAAATCCCGGTTAATAATTGTTATTATTCGTCGTATCCGGGAAACAGACGGAATTGCACGCGAAATCGTCGAAATAAGTCGACGTTTCGCGATGTTACGCGCCGGTAACGTTAAATGTTAACGTCAACGCCAATTCGAAATTAGGATTAGTTACCCGTGTACGTCGCCGCTGAGTTTTAATCGAAAAATTCGTTAACGGTTTCCATAACACGTACGACGTTATAAACGTCATAATTGTATCGTACGAATTATAACTATTCTAAATATAAACGTCGTTTACGAGATGTGTCGTAATTTCAATACAAGCGTATACGCGACGAAAGAAAAACCTACATTTTAGTCGTAGATACCCATTAATTATGATCGTTCTTAATAATTATGATTTGATTTTATCGATGTTAAAACACGAAATTAAAATTATTAATAGATTCCCGCGAATACAAGTACGTATCACTTACGGCTATATGTATAGTATCGTAATATTCGCGTGTATAAAACGTAGCGTATATTTCGTGTTACTAATTATTTCGTCGTAAGGAAATTGTAGGCACGTCAAGACTGAAAAGAAACGTATAAACGAGGCCAAAGTTCGAACGTGAATTCGACGAGTTGGATTATTATCACGACTCCGACTGTGAGACCCAAACGTAAAATAATAACGGTGGCTGTTCGCCATAGATACGAGTATAGATACGTATTATTACTATAATATGTACGTAATCGTAGGTCACGTAAAACGCCGGTACGCTAATGGAAAAACGGGGAAATAAGCGGAGAAAAACGAGTATTTTTAGAAAGAAGAAGCGCGTTGTGTCTTATGGCTCATGGCTGTATAGCACGGTATAGGGTTATCGTTTAAACGTAACCAGCGTAACCACGTGATCGGCGAGTTCGCTATGTTTAATTAATTAAATTAATTATTAATTATAGTGAATACGCGGGGTACTCGAGTGAAATTTTAACCCTTATCAACCGGAATTTGTGTCCGACCACCTGTAAGTCGTGACGTTTTTAAAAATTTATTTATACGGGAACGCGGCGGAATTCGTAAAATGTAGGCTACTAATTGACGTTTCGAACGCATCCGATTCGTGCGTGTTTGACACACCGACTGGGGGCAACGTAACCGGTATCGGTTTGTGGAGGAAACTTAACGTTTTTATAATAAAGTGAAAAATCGAAACGTTATTATAGGCTACGAACAACGGCTAAACCACTGTTTGTGTTCAAAATAATCCAATAGTGAGTAATTAATGTGTGTATATATATTATTATTATTAATATTATACATAATATACGCGATTGTACATAATGTGTTTCTTTATTATCGTGTATTACGTAAATTAAAACGCGAATTTTATAGCGAAAAATATACGTACACGCTAAAATGTTAGGAATTTAAATTTTAAAACCAAAGTCCTTCTTTAGAAAATGTAGAATTTATTTCGTTAAATATATTTACGGGATTTTTACGATTATTGAAGGAAAAATTATCTTTATTCTTTACACCATTCTATACGTATGTATATAGAGATATTTTATCCGTATATACGAATTTACACCTCAAGCTTCGAGCACCAAACACACCCAGTCGAACCTCGTTACGTATAACTTAAAATAATATTCACTCGTATCGCTTCCTTAGAAACAAAAAGTTAGCGAAACATTAGGTATACTATTATTTACTATTAGGTAGGCACATCTTATCGTTTATACCTTATTTTTTACGTGTCTTTTTCTAGTTCTAGCATGTTCCATGCAAAATCAAATTTTTCATACTATCATATACGTACTACACGAGGAAATAAATTCTGACATGCTTGGTATATCGTGTATATATATATAATGCGTTTACGCGACTAATAATAATATACAATTATCCAAATATCGTTATATATATAAGAAAAGTAACAGTGGATCTTACGACCGGAACGAACGGACGGACGAACGAACGATAAATAGGTACACGAGAGCCCTCGAACACTCGGGGCAACGGTCTTTTTACGCGAGTCGTTGCCGAGACAAAACACAAACCACACTAATCTAGTACTATACCTAATAGCTAACTATGTGTATATACTAAAGAAAAGAAAGAAAAATCGTAATAATATACAATAACGGCGTAGGAAATAAGAAAAACTAGTCACTTACGCTTTCTACACTGTGTCGCAACAACGAGCGAATATCATTATTAGTATAAGTAATAATACACGTAAAGTATAATAATATATACGTACCCTGTATATAAACGTATACGCGTTATACATATTTCGACATTCGAGGAAACATCGCGGTTTGTGGATTAAGTATAATACAAATAATGTAACGAGTTATGTTATACTTTTCGAAACGATTCTCGGTAATTTTTTTTTTTACAACATAGACTCCACGATTATTATACATATTTCCGACAATGAAAAAATTACACGCGCGTTTACCACAATATACATCGTGTTCGTCCGGACGTTACGTTATTGTTTTATAATGTTTACGTCCTTTTATACACGTGGGTAAACGAAACGAAAATACGTGTACAACCGCTTACCGCGTTTTCGGTATTTAAACGTTCGCAAACGCGGTCGTAAACGAACGCGTAACAACTAACACTATACACCGTAGACGAGAACCGATAGTACCCCCGGCAAAACAGGTCTTAAAAAATGTACGACTTATTTTGTTTTTATTCCGTAAATTATCGTCGCCGAATTACGACGGCCTCTCGTTGAAATTGCGCTTTTGGTATTGTCGCGCAAATGCCTTCTTGTGTGTATCTACGTCGTAGGCCCTGACTGTCTTTGGTATTATAGCGGCCTTTAAAACGTTACACACACACTCACACATACACACACACACACACACACGTAAAGACGGCCGTGTCGGTGTTAATTTTTTTCACGAATTTAAAGTAGTATTTCCTATTGCTCGAAAACAAATTTGTCAACGTATCTCTTTAGAATCGCGAGTAGAATAATTTAAAGTTAATAATCCAAAATTTCTGTACTTATAACTATTAATCGTAATTTTTTTTTAATCCACTAAATTAACTTCAAAATTCAGATTCAGAAGCAGTAAGAACAGTTATGAAATCGAGTGTGGAAGGAAGAAGAGGAAGAGGAAGACCAAAGAAGAAGTGGCTAAACACGATCGAGGAGGATATGAGGATTGCTGGTGTATGCGTCGAGGATGTGGGAGATCGGGGCAAATGGAGGTTTAAGACTAAGGTGGCCGACCCCAAATAGATGGGAATAAGGCGAGGATGATGATGATGAAATTAACTAATTTTTATAGTTTTGTTTAATCTACGTTACACACAGTCTATATTGCCCCGGTATACCTTGATCACTACGTAAATTGTCCGGGGCAGTTATATGGAGTGCCCTGATTTTCTACTTTGTTCCTGGCGTAGCGTATATAAATACTATAACAGTTCGTCTAATTTGTAATTGCACCGTTTCAAAGTTGATTTTGAAGTCACAACGCTAAGCTTAATTAAATTACGTTTGCGCTCGTAATTATTTAATTATAATAATAACGCGTATTAGTTTTGCGCAGCGAGTATATTGGTGAACGTCATACGTACAGTTCTGTAAATTAGGAAATCGTATCGTCGATATGTTTTCACTTGGATTCTTGTTTAGTATGCTACATTGTCACCTGTATGAAATTCACGCGTGTTTAGTATGTTACCTACTTTTTTACATTTACGAGTTTATTAATAGTTCGATGACTTACGCGGGTTAACGTAGGCTGAACATAAATGAAATAGTTTTACCATAGTACGGTGGAAATTTCAACTTTGTCGTACCAATCTACCAACCGTCTAAAATGATACGTTTTGGCGCTAATAAATTCGAATAGAAACGTCGGTGAACGATCGAGCGTACATGAGTAGATATCGTAGATTTATGTTCATTTAAGAGTACAACTGTAATGTACCAAGACATAGAATTTGACGAACGTTACTCGTAAATTCAATTTATTATATATATAATATCACGTAAATACAATATGACGCGAAAAGTTATTTTAATTTAAAACTCGAAATTTCGCGTTATTACGTTTACTTATGCTTGTTGCAATGTTAATGGCCATACTGCGCGTAATATATTTTATATATTATTACGACGAAGTTTTTTAAACGTATTTACGTATCTTAAAACTTTACGGGCAATATGCGGATAAACAATAGTTAACGATCCGTTAATTAACGGATATATCGTTAATTAACGATTACCTATTAAAGTCTATAGGCCAATGTATCGTTCCGTTTAGGTTTACTCGTTTAGATTTCAGCCGCTATCCCTAAATAGGTATTTTTTTTATAAATTGTAGGAAAAACGCCTTTTTCGTAAGTAAATAATTTATCACGATAATCCATTCGTGAAATAATCACGTTTAAATTAACGCGCATTCACTAATTTCTATTTATACATTGGACACACGTACGTACTCGGATTAATAACAGTTAATTACTTACGCGCGTTTAGAACACGAGAAGAACAAATAAGGGGTGTTCGAGTAAAATTATCGAAATTTTCGTCTTCTCTGTATTATGTGATCGGTCCAATAATATGGATCGTATTCACGAAATAGTGAAACCGAAACGTGTTTATTAATATTTATTTCGATAACTCGAAACGCGGTTTTTTTTCGTATAGTTTAATATTGTCGATAACACGACGATTTGTTAGATTATAATGATATACGTTATCGTTTATCAATAACGAATAAGTAATTTCGTACGTATGTGTGTTTGATATAACCGACCGGTTTTACGTTCATCCGTTGAAATTTAATTATAAAGAAAGTATAGTGTTTGTAGTATTCGCGAGAGAGAAATGGGACGACAGCCGATAATATAGTTACATATACTTAAGATAAAATTGTTTAATTTATAACTCCCGAAATGTTCTCGTATTATATTCCAATAAATTTATAATTCTCCGTTCGTTTTTAAATTATTCAATATTTTTAAGCTCGTTAATATAATTATATAAAGTCACCGTAAATGATGGTATCGAAATAATTAAAAGTTTTAAATAATTAAGTGAAACTTCGAAAAACGGTTTCGTTTATGTTCCAATTATTCGAAATTTGTTCGGTAAACGAACATAAATGATTTCGATTTGTATTGTTTTTTAACAAATTATTTGTCGATTTTAAAATAGATAATGTTATTAAATTCCAAAGAAAATAACGTTTTGAAATAATTTTAACACAGATTATGATAGTATAGCGGTTACGTGTCTTTATATAAAAATTTTAATATAGAATAAAATAAAACGGTAGTTTTTACGAGTATAATATTCGTACTCTTACACAGAGTAATACATTGAATTTTGTAAATTACTGTAATTGTAAAACCTTTCGTTATTTGTTTTTTTGTTTTTGACATACACGCGATTTTTGGTAACCATAAAACATCTACCGATAATATTTACTTATAGCTAAATATTTTTACAACAAAACTTAACGTAGTAACGTGAAACATTAAATTATTTTAAGTACCATACGTACAATTGTAGTCAAGGGACAATTCTTTTATTCCGTATTGTAAAAACATAATAAACGCGTGCTTTTTACGCAATCGAAAAACCATTTAAGATTACAATTAGTTTTACAAATAACTGTAATCTTTAAATCGTGTTCTAGTTAAATATTATCGTCTAGTCTATTATAACTAACGTATTTACTTTTCAATTTCTATATTTTCTCGGTTCACGAAAATATTTATCGATTATACTCGATGGCGTATTATTAATTATCTTTATTATTTAGTTATTATGTCACGATAATTAACGACGTTGGCTCGAGTATTTAACATAACTGTAGTGAACATTATTTTATAAATGGAGTGTAGAAAAGAAATTGATTAAGAATATTATATAAACCGATCGATTATTTAATCAATTACGAGATTTTTTTTACTATACAGACGTATAACTATGAGTCATTCCGAAAATAATAAATCATTAACAAACGTACGTGTTTATATGTACGTCATTTAAGCGTAAATGATTTCTCGAACCTAAATAACGTTGTCTTTAATTGTTATAAATAAATACGGACTTTACGATATTTAATTAAAATAATAAAAAGGGACGTTCGTTGATATTGATTTGTTAGGAAATTCGCCTGTTATTAAATTGTGTTTGGTTCTGATAATAGCGGTGATAATTTGTATGTTGTCGTCAATTAAAATTGATCGTTTTTGATTATATTAGTTAAAAAATTTAACTGTGTATCAACGTAAGCAAAATACGTTGTATTTTCATCGTTATTACCTGGCATCCACTTGTAGCGCTTTTAATAATTACAAATTCGCGTTAAAATAAACGCGAAGATCAAATATTACGAAGTAACGTGTAACGGAGAACACAATAAAAAATCGTTACGACGATATTCTAAATAGGTCGACGAAGTTTCAATACGATTTTCGATTACGTTACGAAAATGACGACGCGTTTATTTTTATGTAATCCGTATGTTCTCTAAATTTTTGTTTCTATTTCGCCCAAATAGCCACTATTAATTCTGTGTTATTATTTAGAGCGAGCGTATTACCCGATGTTTAATTGCGTATACGACGATGGGCTAATAACAGATACTATTACGCCGCGTAACATTTTTTTACGCAATATTGAAAGTTCCGTGTCGACGAGAAACGAAAATGTCACCACTATTCTGCGTTACAAATGCTGTTTAGGACGAGTAATTGTGTATAATAATTGTGTTAACCGTTAATCGTTACTCACGTATTACGGGCATTTTATATCCAAATTATTCGCCTTTTTTTACGTTAAGGTATGGTAATAAAAGGTCAATTCATAGCTACGATTGATGTTCGTAAATCGTTTAAACTCGTATTATACACGAGTAAATCAAAATACTCGACCACTTCGAAGAAAAGATTGCTATAGTTCATCCTGTACGGATGGTTGAGTAACGTATTATTTAGAGCAAAAGACTAATTGCTGTTACGTCTGTTTTCACGATGGTGCAATAGTGAAATATTGTTTTATGTAAAAATCTCCAGAACGAGTTTAGTTTTAGTATATTATTATAATCGGCCCGTTTATTTCGTACGTCTACGTATATTTATAATTATAAGCGCAGATAGACTTGTAATTGAAATTTGAGCGTACGTATCCGAATAATTTCTGTGAGTTACGGTTAACTCGTGTAAGACACGAACACGAGCATAATACGAAGCGTACGTTCGTCGATTAATTTTGATAAAAATTATCGACGAAAGTAGTTTTTTTACGTAATTATGCGAATACGATTAAGGACGTCATTAACAATAAATAAAACCAGATCCTACTAAAAATATTGAAATCTACTTCGAATTACCTTATTATTAATTCGAATTTAACAAACGACGTTTCGTTTTTATTTTAGACTCATAATATTGGAACATTTTATTTTTAACGTCTTTTTCACTAACGGTTTGTTTGGAATTATCCGAACAATTACCGTAGTATTGCTTTTCTAATAATTTTTATATCGTTAATAACGCCGTTAATCGCGACGATTTATCGTTTTCCAATTATTAAAACACGATTTTAATTTAAATTATTAAAAATAAGAACGTTGTGCTAATTAATTTCATCCAGTGATCAAATAGTAAACATTTTACGGTAATAATATAAAAAACGTAAATTGTATAGGCAAAAAACTATTATACTACTCAATTTGTATATCTCGGTAATTACGTACGTGTATTATTATGCCCAATAATGTAATGACTATTGATTATATTTATTACGAAATAAACGTATCCGAAATTTTAGACTTTAGGTCCAACACATGTTGGGATTTTTACTATCAGACATATTATCAATATTATAAGCGCGTATTAGGTTACTAATTTTTTAAAGTATTTAAATATTTTATCATTAAACGGACGTTTAAATAGAAAATTTGAAACGTACACGACGTATAAAATTAACGCGATACGTTTATTACGTCATATGCGTTACAAGCGAATCATTCGGTCACACTATTACCCGAATGTGTCGAAGATAAGTGCAAAGTGGATGTCCAAGTTATTGAACTCACGACCGAGATGTTTATGTCAGCGTCCTCGTTCTTCGGTCCAGATACGTCGGGCGGACGACGACAATGATCATATACGCGTTCAAGAAATGACCAAACGGCCGTTACGCAACTTTGGACTAGATTTGTCGCAAGTGACCATAAACATCGTTTCAAGTATAACGTACACATATATAAAACTTAAAACCTGTATACGCACCGCGGACATTGTGCAAGAAGATGGAAGCTATATCGAAATCGGGCGAGTCATTCGGAAACATATACCGTCTTTCTACACGCGTGTAGCGTACGTGGCGCTATTATATGTTTTCGTATTGTATAATCTGTTTACAAAATGATCGTAGTTTCTCTATACTCCCTTTATTTTCGACATGTCGAGGAAAACAATGCAGGCACGTATGGTTAATGAAATCGGGCAAAGTTGTCTTTCAAACAGTTTATTAACGCCCCGCGATTGCGCGATACGCGTTTGTTATTTACACGGTTGCGGATCGGTTGACCGATATAGCTATTGGTTGTTCCATCGATTGATTCCGTTCGATTCAGCCGGACACATACGCCATACAGTAATGAAGTTATCGGTGTACCGCGCACGGACGTGTAGGTATCGTAGACCAAATAATTGTTGTGTTGATTCGCCGAAATGATTAGTCGTTCGGGGAGACTCGAATTATTAATGTAAAAAGAATCGCGTTCCACGTATTTTCCAATTAGATTTTAAAGCGGTTTTCAGACGCATAATAATCGTCTTCGCCGTTTCCGTTCACGAGCTTCCATTAGAAAGCGGATTTAAATTGGAATACGAATAACTCCGTATTACAAACCGAGGACTTATTTTTTATCAAATAACCAATACGGTTAGCAACATTAACGCGCAATGCTTCCGATCGATCGTGTATATATTTACAGACGTACATAGACGAATGTTACGCGATTGATGTTGGCAATTGATCGACCGATTTCAATTATTGAACCACTCCTGCGAACACAACGTAATGGACTATTTTCGAAGGTAAATAATAATAACGACGAATGTACCAATCGGTTCGATATACAGACGGTAATTTGGAAAATATGGCTAATCGATGACAATCCGCGCATATATATATATACAATAATATGCCATACGATAAATAAATAAATACTAAAGTGTATATTTTGAACTAATGTGATTTTGTTCTTCTTCGCTCGTCTTCTAAGTCCGCAAGATACGCGCGATAATAATCATCGTCCAGTAGTCGTAGTAAAATGCGAATCCCCTTAATTAAAATACCTACATAATCGATATTTCGTTAAATTTCGTCCGTTAAATATAAATACGTACTATGCACCCGAATACTATACCCGAATTGTTTTAGGTCGGTCAATGTATTGACCAGAGTCGAGGTGATCTTAAAAATATTGTCGCCAAGCGGACGTGGTATAATGTATTCCGCGATAATGGGCGACCGTGTGAATTCGAGTACGTTTATAATACAGAAGACTCGTTTACATTTGTCGTTTACGATTTAATAAAAAAAAAATTAAAAATTATTATCGTTATTAAAATTAAAAAAACAACCACGTGTCCCGGGGGGATAGGCGACGGGTATGTGCAGGAACTACACGCGGCGCGCCGTAATATTGCGCGGACGAGAAAGAAGAAAGGGTAAACTACACGAGTCCTCCGTGTCGTTTCGTTGTACACTCGAGTAGTATAACTAGCCTACTTTCTTTTGCCGCCGTCGCCGTCGTGTATACGCATCGGAAACCGACCAATAAACCCACATTCGATTTCGTTCATTCGACTTGTCGCTGGCAACGCACGCGTGCACACGCCGTCGTACTTTATTCTCAGTCGTTATATATATATTTACACGTAGGTACGTTTCGCGAGCGTATATTGCGCAGTTTTTTCGTACGACTATTATTCGTTCTTCTAGCTGTTATCACGTCGTTCGTTCGTTTATTGCCCCGAAAGTATATTTTTGGGTTCGATTTGAATTCACTCGGAGTGCCGTAGTATATATATATATATTTTATATTTTCGTCCATTACCGGGAGAATACGCGTGGTGGTCGCGGCCGCATCATCGTGCACCTACCGCACTATTCAACATTCGTTTTCCGGTAAGTCATTTCCACCGAAACGGTTTTTTTTTCGTACGTTCCTTACATTATTAAATAATAAACTAACATTTTCGCGGTTACGCGTTTAGGTATATATATATATATACACACGTTCGTAGTGATATATTTATCAATCGATTAAAGTTAAACGATTTAATTTACGAAAAGTGAATTGTCGATGTACGACGTAAGTTTTAACGTATGTATAGTAAATAGTATACACTATACAATAGTAATACACTTTTAAGTATTTTAATATTTTAATATTCGAATCTATAAATAACAAAAAAAAGTACAAATTATTATAATTATATCGGAATTATAATACGTACGGTTAGAACGGGTTCTGAATACTCCACATTTAAAAGTGAAACCTTTTCGGTAATATTTTCGTAGGGATCGGACTTTCGCCCGAATTATTCTCGGAAATTCGTGCCCGGTTAATCCGCTTCGTTTTCGTACGCATCATTCTAACACGCGTTTGTTGTCGTTATTCGTTATAACATGTAAGGTAGTGACCATATACGGCCGTACCGTAACGAAAAGTTTCGTTGTTGTAATAATAACATTATGGTTTCGACGAATATAATATTTATATAAAACGTAAACGTCAAACGTAATTCGACTAATTCTTCCGCTGAAAGCGAAACAAACTTTCTAGGGGTCATCGATCGTTGAAAACACTTTCTTAAGTTTTCAACGGCGATAAGGCGCCTTAATTATTTTTTAAATTTTCGCCGCGGCGGTTTTTCTACGCCGTTATTGTATTCGACAAAAACAGCTCAGTGTAAGGTAGCACGAATAATCCGTATTGATTTTGATTCATTTCGTCAATTATTCTCGAACCAAAAACAATATCGTCGTTATTATTTTACCGTATTTAATCGCTAATAAATCGAGGAAACAAAATTGTTATCAATAAAAATGATCTTCAGTTTAACGGTCCGGTTGTTGGAATCCGGTTTTTAATGTACATATATAGTTTGAACCCGGATAGAAGACTGTCACTTCGGGTAATTTTTACGCGTATAGTAAAATTCGAGTAATAAGTAAACTAAAATTCCGGATAACGTATGTACAAAGCGTACACAGAAGAGAAGTCGAGTTTCGCTCGTTTCGGCGCGAGTTGTTTTTTGTTATTTCAAATATTCGTATAGCCACGAAGCGTTTTTTAAATCGATATCGAGTTCGCGATTTACTATGTCCTCTTGTTCGCGATAATATTCGGAGGTACTTCCATTTTGGACGTGAATACCGTTCGCGATCAATTTTCGTTCGATTTACAGGCAACATTTTTGGAGCGTGATTTCCATCGTTGTCCCGTCGTAAGTATTACCGAATAAAAGCCGTTGAAAAACGGACGAACAAAACGAATATTCCGTTCCCGCCTTACGGTCGCGTACGTTTAGTATTTCAAACGGTTTTTATGTCGATTCGGTTCAACTGGTGAGTGGGGAGGAAGGGGGATATTGTCTTCGACATTTGTCGCGAGCCAACGCGTCTTTTATAAATCGCGGTAGACGAGGGAATTAATGGCGTCCGCTGTGACGGCGTTAAAGTCGCCGAGTACAACGATAATGCGTAATAGCGGTAATTATTGTTGCGAAACGTAAGAAACTCACCGTACTGTGTCGTCGAAATGCATAGGAATTACGGATTTAAACAACAGAAATAAAAACGCACCACGCATCTCTTCTGATTACATATTGTTATTGTTGTGTTACATAAACGTGTCTTTTAAAATAATTTGTACCTATTGCGTACAATATTGATATATAAGCTTCTCGTATTTTTCGCAAACGTGTTCCACGCTCTTACGCGGTTGCTCAATACATTTATCTAATTAAATCTCGCGCTCGAAAAATCTTTATTTGATTACCGTATAAATAACGAACGTACATAACGAGTAGAGATTCACGAATATACCCATACGCGTAACGTAAAACAAATTTTCGAACGAGTTTCCACACAATTTTACGACGAAATATTTAACGTAGCGTATAATAACTACGGGTCGTGCGTCGGTTACGATATATATTTACGCGCTACTCTTACATTTTTAAAAGAGTACGTCGACAGCAGCCGGAGACGTTTTAAATAATTTAAACAAAATTGATTATGGCAAAAATGATTTCGCCCGATTAGCATGCGCGTAATACGATTTGGTTAGGCATGCGTAACCGAGATTGTAAATATTTTACGCGCCTATATATCTATATATTTTAGTGTAGATTGTACGGACGATAAAACCATTTGAATTTAACTTCTTAATATTAATCCGTTAAATGTAATGTTCGAATAAATTGTTTCCGCGTTGAATAATCGATAAATTTAACTATTATAGTCTATTAATACATTTTTGAATCGCGACAATTTAATTGTCAATATATGTATTATGGTCCTGTAGGTGGTAGGTAATTTATACTATAGTTCGCTGTAATTTAATCTATAAATAACGATTACAAAAATATTAGGACACTTATACTAAACGTAATACGTTTTCGGTAGTTTTTTACTATCTATTTAATACGAACGTAATATATACACGTGAGACGCGAAAGTAGCTTTTTAAAATGTTATTTCGAAGATCACGATTCTACGATATTGGTAATAATATACAGGCAGCCGCATATACTTAATGTACAGTCTCATTCGTTTATTTACGAAAATCGTAACTATTCCTTCGGTAAAATTCCGTTTATCACAGTCGAGGCACATACAAATGGCTTAATACTAATTTCACACGCGAATCTCGGTATAAAAAAAAAACGAATCACGCGTGATACGGTATAGAAATAAGATTAATAATACACATTATTCCACTCTTCGATTCAACAACGCGCACCTATAAAAAGAATCTATAATTTTCGAGTTGATGGTTAACTGTAGGTTTACACGTTAACACCTCTGAACGCATGTTCGAATTAACTCGTAGGAAATTGCTATATTATTTTAACGTCCATTCGTCGTCATTCACATATATATATATATATGTATGTAGTATCAATTATTATTATAAGTACATATGTGCATTGCATGTTTGCGGTGAAAGCTTAATATTATTATTATTATTAGAGGACCGAGATGTTTAAAAATTACTTACTTATATTGTATACTTACACAAAAAATTGACAAAAAAAAATGTTTATGACTTTATGTTATATATGTTGATAAACGTTTAAATTACTATATATACAAAATTAATCTAATTAATACGAGGACTTCATGAATCCCTTGACATAAATTGAAAATAATACTTTGTTATATATATTTACACACGTACATTCACGATCGGATGGTTAAATTTACTATTCATGTTTGGGTTATACGTGACCAGGATGTTCGGATATTATGTTATTCAATCGGATATATATGGAACAAGGTGAAAATTATTGTTACTTTAGAAAATCGCTAAAATTGGTCGATGCCGATTGGCATTTTAATTAGTGTGTGTTTGTGTGTATGTTATGGGTATACTATTGCGAACGCAAGGTGAATACCTACGATACTTTTTTTTTTTATTAATACAAGACGGACGTGACGATATTTTTTTAAATTAAGTTTTTTAGTGAAACTCGACGGCCTTTTTGTTGTTGTGGTGTACATTTTAAATTATACCCCGCACATAATTACGTGTAAATCGCGAAAAACTTGGGTCACGTACTCTCGCATGCAGGTTAATCGTTATATAGTGGCGACGTGTGCAACGATATTTACATGTATAACGCGCCGGGTTTTAATTACGATATTCGTTGTTTCGATTATAGTTATTACTTTCCAAGTGCTCAATCGCCCTCGGCAAATAAACGGTCCGAACTCGCGCGACGTACGCTCGTCCGGCGCGATATAAAATATACGGGGTATATTTTGTATCACTCATTACGGGGCCGACGTGAACATACTAAGACACGCGTTTTTCGCGCGCGGCGCGTAAATATCGCGTTAGGTTGTGTACGGCGGCAAGCGTACGTCGAGTGGAACGATATTACGATTTTGTTTTCGAAAACTACGTACGGGTAAACGTCGTTTATTACGGCGCGAGAGATTTTCGAACGTTCCGCGAGAAGGTCAATGTCACCGCGAACGGCGAGTGAAAGTATACATATATATAACCTTCACCGGGGCTAAATACGTGTGTGTGTGTTCTTGGACGCCACTATAGGCGCTCTTGTTTAACAGTGTAAACACGTACGTGGCGTACCGTTGGCATTTTAATTGAAATTGCGATATCGCTGCCGTATTATTGTAATACATTTACTACACGTCGTTTTTCTATTCATCGTGCACGCTTTTTACTACGCGACGTGTCTCCGGGAAAAGTTACCGGCATTGTTCGCGTTCATTCATACATACATTTTTTTTTTGTTAAACGCTACGCGGTGGCCGAACGTTACGCGTTCTGACGGCTTTAATTACGCAAACACGAGCGCGCGCGCGTCGAAAGATCGACGAGATTTCGATGTTTACATTAGAAAACAATTATTATACATACCTGGAGTAGCGTCAACGAACGTACCCAAATCCGATCTATCTGTACTTCGATTTCGATTACGGGCGCGTTAACGAATTTCCGTACCTCCGTTTTTTGTTTATCCACTTGGTTCAAACGCGACGTAATAACGTTATGCGCAACTACGGCCGAAACGACTCTTTTTGTTTTAGAAAAAACAAAAAACGTTTAAATTGATCGGTAACGTTTACCGATTACTTTTATCCTGCGCAAATGTGCCCCTATGTAGAGAGACCGTTCGGAATGTAAAAAATACTTAAATCGAAATAATCGTGCGACGTTATCAGCGTAATATTCGAACGCTCGTACGAGTTCGATATTTACCGCGTTTATTTTTCATTTTCACTTAAACGACGACCCGGACGATACATTTTTATAGTAAATACGTGCACCGTTGATTGGTTTATATGTTCATCCGTCAACGTTTTTAACGTATATTCGAACGATTTACTTTTAAAAATCGATCGAACGATTATCAATTGTAGAAGTACCGCCGTGTTGTTATTGGACGTCTCTGCCTCGTTTAAATAAATGCAAATATACAACGCCGATACTTACGCGTCAATTATAATTTAACGGACACGTTACGCTTACAGAAATATAATTTCTTTATTGTATACCGTATAATGTAAACGACGTTCAATCTGGGTACGATAAAATCGCTACGGTCTACGGAATCATTTAAATATCGTTTTCATACGACTACAATTTAGATAGAGATAGTTAAATATAATTAATATTTTCTTTTTACGACGCTCTTTAATTGTACTATATAGTTATTTTCTATTTATTGTACGACACGGATCGTTTTTCCTTTACGGTTTTCGCCAAAGCGTCATTCGTCAGTAAATAATAATTATCCCGTGGTAATTCGTACTAATATCGGGAATAGTTCGACTACGCTCGTGAATTTGTATCGTACGAGAGGGTGTCCAAGTGACTTAAATTATTCGCGAAAATGAAAAAAACGATATAATCAAATTAAAAATAATACGATCGTTATTAATTTAATAAACAAACGAAACGAATTATTAACGCGCGCGTATTTAAGCGTTTTACTTTTTTCTTATTCGGGCAAGTCGTTTCGGCTGTTCAACGGTTCACAAAACGAATTTTACGTCGTATTTATAATAATATCATTATGACGGTAACTGAATAAACATTTTGCTATTGACGTAACTGTAATCACGCGTACAATTTAAATGTTAGGCGTACTAAATAACGTATACGTTATTGTTATGACCGACGAGTTATTAACGATACAAGAAAAAACAAACGCAAAATTACCAATAAACGCGAATTTTTTAGGTTTTATTGTGTCACGGACTTTCCTTTTTATTTTGTATTTTTTTTTCGTCTAACGGACATGAAACTGTTTTGATTTACGTGTAGACGAATGAAAAACGACACATTCCACCGTTAAGTAGCGAGACAAAAAACCGGAAACGAAATTTTTTGTCGACGAAAAAACCACGGTATATATATATATATATATATATATATATACACATATTAACATCACGTTTAAATCTATCGACTCGCGAAGTGAAATACAAATTGTTCGGACAATCGAAATTATATCATAACTTTATGCGAGCGAAAAAAAACATTCGTCGATCGTATAATGTAGAATTCAGATTTCAGAATAGAACAATAACGACATTTTTTTTTGTACTCACGAATTGCGGTAATTTGAAAATTAGAAAACGTATTGTATCGTTTCAAAATTAACGAACGTGAAATATTATATTTCGGTATCTAAAAGTGTATTTCGTTTGTACGTAAAAAATATATATATAAGTATAAACGTGCGTGTGTTCAATTTTAATTACACTGAAAATTAAAAATACACTGAAAAAATATTACGCTTACGAGTAAAAAAAATAAAACGAATCTGCATACGTATTAATTGGGAATATTGTATACGTTGTAAAAGCGAAACGCGTCGTTTATTATTTATTTGTCGGTAACTTTTTCTATTACTCGAAAATGTGTACAAACATTTGAAATAACACCCGATTCAATAAATTCGAACGAACGTAATAATTTTGTAGCGTAAACGGAACGTTGAATTTACCGGTTATTATTTGCGCAGGTAAAGTATTGACTCCGTTATTAAGTCTTGGGTATGCAACCAATCGTACTTGCGTACCTTAAACGTGGTATGCGCGTTTCAGCCGCGTATTCGAATAAAATATATCGTCCGTAAATAATAACTAAGACCCGTCTATTTCACTGTCACTTTAGTAGGTGAACAATTAACTGTTACGGTGTTATCGTAATATAAAAAACCCAACAGCGCGTATGAATATAGGTATAAGTATAATACATGTATTTACGTATTATTATTAAACTATAGTCTTTAATAATCATTATAATTATTAATACTTTTTACGACGATTCACGCTTATAATTAACGTTTTTTCGTAATAATTAAAAAAAATCATATTTAACGTATTATCATAAAAAACATAATTAGCGAACATATTCTCAAAAATGTATGACGTAACGCGAATGAAAGGAAAATATGATCCAAGAACTCTTAACGGATAATTAACAATAAAAAAATACCCGCGGGTAAATATAGGAAATAATTTCGAATTCGCGACGTTTAAAATAATAATAATAATTAGGCGCGACGCTTTGTTTGGAATTACGTGATAGAAAGGTAAACGTTCTGTTTTCAATCATAACGTTATTTCGTGTGTATTTCAGGAGTAAATGGGTTTTACGACCGCACAATGAGTGTAAAGATTTCTGCGTGTTGGATTTCTTCGAGTATCCTTTTAGGTAAGTATGACGTGTAATATGCGCTCGTGTTTGGCGCAACGTTGATTATAATATTTTTTATATTTTTTATACAGGGTTCGTCTTATTCGTCAGAAGCGAACATTTCTATTTGCCCAAGGAAAACAACGTGAGTTATATATAACAATTACCGGCGGTTTGGAAACTAAAGGCTTCGGTATCAATATTTTTTTAAACGTCTTTTTGTTCATCAATCGGTTCGTCGCGCTCGATTTACGCGCTTAAAATATAAAAGTAATTTTAAATTAGAGCGAACAACCGTTTGTAATGTCGAAAAACCGCTGATTTGCGATAAATCGTTAATTTGGAACGGTTCTAATGAAAAAAATTAAACGTTCAGAAACAATCTGTTCTATTATTCGTTTATTGTATCGAAATGTTTTATTACGGAATGCGTTTCAAAATAAAAAAAGGTAGTTCTACGTTAAGAATTCCAAACATTTTTCGTTTCGTTCGAAAATGTCATCGTAATTTTAATCGAAGTTCGACTAAAAAAATAAAACGAAATTCTCGACGGGCCGACATTATAATTAACATTCACGACGTATGATGATAATATGTAAAAATTGCTTCAAACGTTCAAAAATCCAACACGGTCTTGTAAAAGAATTATAGTTAACATCGAACTTATTTAGTTTCCGAGCAGTCGTCTAGAACAATTCAACCGTTATCGTAACCGTATTTTGAAATTTTCTTTATTATTTTTTTAGGTGTTCTCCGATGACTTAAAAGATGACTGGGTACCGGTGTCCGGTATCGACAAGAGGTCAACCCGATTCAACACTGTCGACAATGGTCTGACACGCGTTGTGCATATAACACCACCTGTCCGGTACCCGTCCATCAATCGGCCCCAGATAATGGAGACGGAGGAGTCGAACAAGATCGAAGTGTTCGCACAACCGCCGCCCGCCATACTCGGATCGTTCAGTGACTTCGGTCACGCGACCGTCCAAGCGCGAGAACCGGCGCACGCGTTGAACTTCCGACCGAGCGCGTTTGACAGGCTTTACGACGAGGTCGACGACAGGCGGTTCCAGCTACAAAACGACTATCGCGAGCCCGCGCAGGACGGACAAAAGCCGCCACCACCGCCAGCGATCGTCGTGTTCAACGCCCAACAACGTCATCCACAGAACTATCACAAGACTTCACCACCTTCACATGGTCAGTACTATCAAAACTTCCAATACCGCGAAATAAATAATAACAATCAGAACAGCAAGAACGCCGGGTACAACAAAGAACAGGATCTGCCCAGGAGACTGACGCCGTACTTTGTGCCCAATGACCACGTTTACCCGAGACCTGCGGCTACTGCACTACAAAACAACAATAAACAAACGTACGCGGAACAAAGACCTAAACCTTATTTAGTAAATCCTTCGGAGCCGGTACATCATAATCATAATCAGCAGCAGCAGCAACAACAACAACAACGACATCAACATCAACAACAGCAACAACAACATCATCATCATCAACAACAACAACAACAACAACAACAGCAACAATTGTCGTATAAACAGCAGTCGTCTTCCACGGAAGGTGGCGAATATTTCCAAAAGTACTATCCGGGCCGTGTGGTCGACAGCCAAAATCCGTATCTTCCTCAAGTGTCCACGTTCGCTCGGCCTTTCGAACTGCAGACGGGCGGTGGCGACCGGAACGTATTCATCAGACCCGATCAGTATGTGCAAGACCTGAACGTAGGCACGGAAGTGCGTTTCGCGGCGGCGGGTCCACAGGAACAGCGCGGCCATCATCAACCATCGTCGTCGAGGCTGCAACCGGCCATCCCGTTGGACACATCGGTATCCACCGCAGCGGCCGGGTTCGCACATCCGGCGACCAGGCCATTCAGCAAATATCAAACACCGACGCCCAAAAACGAAGAACTGTACCGAATATTCCCGGTGAAGGAGGTAAACGCATTGCCGTCCTCGTTCCTTCCCACTCCGATCACACTGTTACACGACATTGTACAACCGTCCGAGTTCGGCCGTCCGAATACGGCGGCGTCACGTCCTGCACACTTCAAAGGTCCGTCGTCGTCGAGCGATTCGTCCGAATACGACGCGCAGGAACGACCGGAACAGGACGAGAACGAATACGACATATTTAGGGGTCCGACGAAACCGATTCCGTCTACCACGACGACTACAACTACCGCTTCGCCACCGCCACCGCCGCCACGTGTGACGCGCAAAAGAAAACCGATCACGACGACGACAACGACAACCGTTGCGCCGGATGAGTACGACGAATACGCGGTGCTGAACCGTCAACAGTTGCAGTTACAAGAACAATACCAACCGCAGGAATACCGCGAAACCACCGCGAGCACTACGACTAGCAGTACCACGGAGGCGGCGTTGGTCGAACCGGAAGAGCAACCGTTGCCGGTGTCGGTGAACAAGTACAAGAAAAAGAAACCTTTGCCCTCGGCTAGGCCTAAAGATCCGCAACTGTCGGCCGAAGAACAACTAGACGTGACGAGTCCGAGTCCGTCGACGGTTACCACAACTACCACCGCGACCGCGCCGAATCCGCTGTCGCAATCGAGTTCCGAGTCGACGGCGGCGGCGACTGATACACGAGCGAAAACCAAAGCCAAGTACGGTAACGGTACTCGACCGCGGTTCAGTATCAAAGACTACAAAACCACTACCACGTCGACGACCACTAGTACGGAGAAAGCGCCGTCGGGTCGACGGACGACGACGACGACGACGACGACGACCACGGAGCCGGAAACGGTAGTTGAACAGCAAACCGTCAGGAAACAATACAGACCGCGACCGCGGCCAAACCGATATAAGACGGGCACTTCAACGACTACCGGTGTGGCCACAGAGGAATTGCAACGACAAGAAACCACCACCGGTACGGCGGCGGTGTACCGTAGCAAGTACAAGCCCGGCAAATATTACAACAGGCTGAGGACGAGCAGCACCGAGTCGGCAGCGACGGCTCGGGCGGCGGATGAGAGCGATGAATCGATCGCAGCCGTTACGGAGCCAACCAGACCGATGGCCGTATATTCGGCCAAACGGCGGACAGTGCCGACCGTGAGAACCGTCACTGCCGCCGCTGCCACAGTGGATGAACATAATACGGTCAAGAGGAGTTCGTCCGTGTCGCCGCTCGACGACGACAACAACGACGTCGTTACCCCGCCCGAACCGTTGGATGCAGCGTCGTCCGAAGACGTCGACTACGTCTCTACCACGGTCGCGGTAACCCCGGTCGTTACTTCAACCAGACACAAATACTACACATCGCACGTGGCCGAACGACCACTGTTGCCCATCGAATCGTTCTTTCAGTCGTCGATGGCCGCCTCCAAACGGTATCGGAATCACAACGAACGGCGATGATCGTCGTCGTCCCCTATAGTTTTCGATATTATTATCGCGTTATCGTTGTTATTGTTATTATAAGTTTGACGAACGACGTTCGATGAATACCCGGTGTACGAAAAAAATCGTCAAATCTTCTCGGTTCACATCGCGAAATAGGAGACTAATAAGCGAGATTAGGTTGAGCTAATCGTGTAACTACGATCCCGTCAAAAATAATATAGCTAAACAAACCCAATCTCCTATATTGTATACATAAGTACATTATTTTTCTCGAATACTTCGCCGTCGTATCGCGTAACTCTTTACCTTGGTTTTTCTCGGATTTTTTCGTAACTATACAACGACTTTACTGGAAAAGTCCGAATATTATTTTCGCAAATGCGCCGAAAGACGTATGGACAGGACCCAAATTATTTGAATTTGAACGTGACGACGTACTTATCGCTTAGGTTAAACGAACAGTAATCGTCGTTTATGCTTTCGTTAAATATATTAGGAAACGGACGGGGCATATTTATCATCAAGTACAAGTGATCTAAACCATTAACGATAAATTTTCAAAATCCGCTTAATCCACGATCGTTTTCCATTAAGATCCTATTATTTAAACACATGGAATAGCCGGACGATTATTTTTACGTAAGCACTTCAAAATATAAAATAATAAACATTATACTTTCGTCACGCTAAGTCGTTGTCGCTAAACTATAATAACAATAATGTCTATAATATATGACGTAATACCAGAGGACAGTATTTACTTAATTTTATGCAAATCATAATTTATATATGCTGTTTGATCGATATTTCGTTGTGACATTAGCGTAATTCGTAGTTCTTAATATATTAAACCAAATTGTATATAAAAATAACACTTAATTTTGTATTTAATATTTTTTGTTTATTAATATTGTTTTTAATACTTTTTATTCGTGTACACGCTAATTTATTTGAAAATGTTTTCGATTTAATGTCAATCGTGCACGCGTTTATAGGGCCGTTGTCAATGATATTTTACGGGCAAAAATGCTAGTAGAAGATAACGTCAACATTTTGCTTACGTTCGAAAATTGTTCTTGGAGATAAATTTATTTTTCGTACCGAGTGCTTATCGCGTATTCGAATAGAAAATTTACTTATCCAATAAATAATTTAAATACGTACGTTACAAAACTAATCATCGTCTAACAATAGGATAAAATATATTTAATATTACCTATACGTGACGAAAGTAAAAGATTATTTATTGGTATTAATTTTTTACGTAAAACTATATAAGTAATTTTCATTCGTGGCGAAAACTTTTTTTACTCGAACCCATCATCAATATGTGTTGTACCTATGTATCGCTGTAAATAATAGTAATCAAAACGTGTAATTTGTTTGAAATATCAAAATATTAAGTGAAAAGGTCTTAATAATTGTGAGAACTTCAAACCATACACAAACACCTAAAATATTACGGACAACTATTTAATACGCTCGATTTTTATTTATAGATAAAGTAACTATGACCAAAAAAAGAGACATACCATACACTTGTATTTAATAAAAGTAAAAACCCTTATATATATATATTTTATAAGTTCATGGCGTTGTTATAATATATTACAATAACGTATTATTTTTAATTATGTCTATGAAATATTGTAATAACAATATAATAACAATTTATAATATATTATTTAATATTTTGAATTATTTATAATCGCGCTGTAATCGTAGACAGTTAAATGTTTTTATCTAATATATTTTAAATTATCGAACGTGTTTATGTTTGATCTACTTTACTTTTTATTACTAAATACTATCCTATTTAAATCGGAATCACGTGAACAATAAAATTGCAACGGGTAAACTGTTTTATTATATTGAACGTTCGAGCGTGTATAAAACGAAAGGGACGATTAATTGAAGAATGCCGTAAATTGTAGATGAAAAATATTCTGGATTACAATATTACAAAAATAATTTGAAAACAATCGTGTATATATTATACGTTTAATTAATATTTTATTTCGCCAAAAAGTTCGCGATATTTCTTATTTGTTAATGTCTATTGCGACATTCGCGGTTTGCACTGGGTACGTAATTAAACCTGATCGGCTAGTATTCCACTTTTAAAATTACACAAATACCAAAAAAAGCGGTTTTCACCGTCTTGGGCGGTTATTAACGATTTTAAACATCGTCAATGACACCGACAAGTTATAGCCTAAAAAGGAACGAGCGTAAATCCCCCACTGTTCCAAATACGTATTGTATCAACACAATTCGAAATACGCTATCGATCGATAGAATCGCCGACCACCGGACATATTTATTTAGTCCAATCGAGCTTTTATATTACGTATCGGTTAACGCCGTTTCCAGGGCTATACATTCGGATGATCGTGTTTGACGAGTGAATCCCCCAAGTGCCGACGACACGGCAACGGACGAACGTGTAAAATCGTCGAATGGCCCGAATTTTATTCAAATAACGCGCCAAATCGCAAAATGACGTTCGTACGGCGAACGTGCCTAATAACAACACGAGACAACGCGCCGTCAAAAACAATGTGGAAACGAGTTATGGCGAGAAACGTATCGGATATACCGTGCAGCGAATACCGAGTGTTCGGATAACGGATGAGCGACGCCGGCGGCGAAGGCAATTTTACCGAATTTGTGCGCTCGATAGCGATAACGTTTTGCAAACGGGCGTATCGTATTCAGTAGACATTATGATTTTCTCGCGTATTTGCCCGTAACGGCGGTTACAAGTTCGACGAAACGGCAATCAATGCCACGTACTTTGGCAAGTCGACCGGTATGGATCGACTGCTTCCCATACATATTTGGCGACCTCTGTTACCGCTGCTATACAACACACAGGAGGGCAACGCCTATTCTAGACCCGTGTTACGATTGTAAAATATTAAATTACGTTATCCGATGAAACCAATAAAATCGCGTGACTCGCGGTTTAAGGCCTATTGTTTATTTAATATACACACACACGCTCCAACGTCGTAGGGCGTATCTAACTGAACTAGACGCGCGGTTGTATTACGAAGATTTGTCGATATAAAATTGCCGGAAGCCGTAGGACGCGCGCGTACTTTGTCGGATTTCTTTTTCGAATTTTACGTATGTTACGATTACGTCGTGGCGACAAAATAAAAACGAACGGAATTATGCCGTGCACGCGGTCGGTCGTATCGAAACGTTAATTGCGCGCGGATCGTCTACGTCGGGCACGCGCGGATCGCCGTGGAACCGAATACCTAACCGCGGTACGCACGCGAACGTACGACGTTGGATTATGTGTTCGTGTCCGAAAGATTCGTGGTCGGACGTCGCGGACGAATGGGAAAATGGTCGAGAACGAGACGAGACGCGCCGCTGTACTCAGCGGTTCCGAAATGAAAAGTGCTCGTTGACCACCACCACACGTTTATACGATAACTGTGTTCGTGAAAAACCGTTAATTACTCTCAGGTAAAACGTTATACGCGCGCGCACATGCACCGTAATTACGTCCATCTGGGAGACGGACTTTTTCCATCAAGGTTGTTTCACATACGTCGCGCGGGTTTATATATATTATATTATATACTTTCTCCGTCGAGTATGCTCGAAAATGGCTTTCACTGAACGGCGGTATATATACACGCGTTACATATATTATATATATATATTTATATATACATGGTATACTAATCCGAACAACACTCGAAGAAACGATTTCAGTTTTAACACGCGTATGTAGTAGTACTCGAGTAGTTAGATCCAATCGCTCGCACGCGTGTATAAGCGTGAATTTCTCCGAGTTTATCCGGTGATCGACGACCGGATATATACCTAACCTCTTCTTAGTATCAGCGATGTAATATCGGTTAGGATAGAGAGAGAGAGAGAGAGAGAGAGAGAGAGAGAGAGAGCAAAAAACCATTTATCTTCCTAGCACGAGACAATATAACCGTTATTTCGTCGTTCGTTAATTGGTGTATGATATGCGGCCGCGAATCGTTTACGTACGCAAAAAAATGTTACCCGGATTACCGCGACGCGAACACAACTCTGATAACGATTTTTTTGCACACATAACCCTGATGATGACCACCCTTACGTTTTTGTAACCCTCGTCATACACATATATGTATATATCGGTCCGATCGATCATCATTCATTTTTGTCGTGACTCGACACTCACTTAGGTATACACCTCCCTCGGTAAAACCATCGAATATTCCGTTACGAAATTTTTAAGTTTTTAGTTCCAACACTTGTGTGTGTGTGTGTGTGTGTGTGTGTGTGTGTGTGTGTGTGTGTGTGTGTGTGTGTGTGTGTGTGTGTGTGTGTGTGTGTGTGTGTGTGTGTGTGTGTGTGTGAACGCGCGTACGTAGTAAATTATTTTATCGTTTCTTAAATACAAACGCTAGAATGTGTCCTATATCGTTTTCGTTATTAAGCAAACGGTCACATTCTCTATTACTATTAAATTATTATTATTAAATACGTAGTTACGGTTTATTATTCGTTAGTAATAAAAAAAAGTCATGGCAATAAAACCGCATGTGTATGTATATATATAGACTTATATATTTCAGCGGTTAACAATAATCGTTGACCGTTGTCTGAAACGTAATTATAGAAAGAGAAAAACGTACATTCATTATTATACCGATCGTTTAAACAATACTATAATCCGACGTTTATACGTATATACCATTACAAAATTGTCGAATTCCTACACTCTACGCGTATTAATATTATGAAGTATATATACTCGGGATAGTGGTACGTTATAATAATTTTGTGCGAGCCTAAATGGAGAATCGTCGCGTATATTTTTAACTCCGATCTATTCGGACGTATACACACAAGTAGGTACCTTTCCGTTACACACGCAGGTTTATCTATCATTTTTGGGGTCTCCGATTTATTTAAAACCGATACGTATATGGATCGACTTTCACAAATACTACGAACGTCTCGATGACGGTCGTCCTGTTAAATAAAAATCGTAATTCCGATTGTTTCGAGACGATTTGACGCGAGATATGAATATATATATAATATAAGTCCGCATTTTAAATCTACGTCGATCGAATAATTGTCGATACGGAAACGATAAATAGTTTCCGAGTTGCGCAACTCTCGACTATAGAGTGCGTTTCGTTTTCAACACGACCGATATATATATATACATATCGGTATATTTATATTATTATTAAGGCGAAGAAATTATGCAATGTCATCCTACGTACTCGACGGGGACGAGTGGCCTCCTTGGGGCATTCGTTTCAAACCACGGGAGAGGAGTGCGACCGACGCGCACGTACGTTATAGCCGGGCGACGGCTGTTGCAGTTTTCGACGAGTGTACACGACAATCGACGTATTTCGATTATATTCGGTTCGCGAGTCTACAGCCGTTCTCAGCGGCGATGCCGTTGTTTTTAAACGTTCGAAAATGCGGAGCGGCGAAACACTCCGATCTACTCGGCGATCAATTCGATCGTAATACAGTCCGATAAACTGCGAAGTCGTTAACGAATATGGGACCCGGAAGTTCGTGCGCTAAAGACCACTTATACATATATAGTATGGATTCGACACGTCGACGCTGTTATATTGTTATTCGAACGATTAAGTTACTCCCGGGCGTGTAACTAGAAATCTGAATCAGAGGAAGGCTCAAAATTGTTGTCCAAACGAGTGTACAATCGTTCGTCGAATTCCGAGCGCAATATTAGCACAGGATTATTCTAATCGTTATTTTTGTACTTTTGATCACATTTAAATCTACACGTCCAAAGGGGGAAAAACTCTTGCTCCCCCCCACACACACACACACTGTATCCACGCCTGGCTATCCATATAATACCCCGGGACATCTCGCAATCACAATTATCTACGCGAATAAAACGTAATAATACTCGTACGTATTATTTATACATACTCGTAAAGACTCGCGTTTAATAAGTTGTTTGAAAAGTTTTTTAAACACGGTTAGGTACTTATGGCACATATTATGTACACATAGTTCGATCTAGTCGATGGTGTATAATACTATAAGAACAATCTCCGAACGATCGAGTAGTTCGTGTCTAGGAACACGGAAACAAAAAGCTTGTAACCTATAACGCGTAATGACCTAATAATACCTTATTTTATTGAAAATAAAAGTTGAATTTTGTCCATTAGGTTTCTATAAAGAATCTATAATTAACGAACGAAGTATTCGAATATTATGCAAGAGTACCTCCGAATAATATATTATCTAGTTATTTTTCTACAACCGTTCGGTACAAATAAACAAGTCTTACACATACTTTACGTGTTGAAATCACACGGTAATTAATAATAAAATTATTATCCGTCTTAACTTCGTTAACGGCAATTAAATTTATCCGGAACGATGGAATGCGTCACTAGTCAATTAAATTCTCCGACTATCTTACGGAGGATTTCGAATCATATTTTCCAACCACTTTCTACTTGAACGTTTGAACGTACGGTATTAGTGGAAAGAGCAAAAATTACGTTAGGCGTTGGACTACCGGCAGTGTAAAAATGATATTTCGAAAATTTACGATAGAGGTCACGACGATTTTTAGAATACGCAATAATAATATTTATGAACACTTTGGTCGGCCGAATCGATTAATATCCGCGACGAATATTTATGTAATTTCGTCGGGTATATGATTACGGATTAACATTTCTAGAGTTCGACGCGGACGGGAAATCGTTAGTTTTCGAAATTCACGCGAACGTCAATATTTCATCAATGCACGACGTCGCGTTTTCTTCAAATTCGAATAAATAATAACGATCGATTTTTACTCCGAAAGCGTACGACGGATAACACCGAACTATATTACACTTTCATTTTTCGATCGTTTTCGCGATAGGCAATGTTCGTTATTCATATATGTTACATATACTAATAAACGTTCGATCGAACGTGTAGGCGGTACACGGTTACAGATTTTATTTCGAATCCGTCCTTATTCAATATTATTATTAATGATGAAATGTTTTTATACAATCGGCGATAATTACATAAACACGTTCGTGTAAAATTCGAATATTTAATCGAAGTACACACGCGATAATTTCGTTTTTGTTCGGGATTTTTTTTCTTAGGACGTTTATTATTCGGCAATAATTATTGTTACCTATGGCTGTTCGTAGCGATTTTAAACTCGTTCCGTTGTTCGTATACATTTAGATTTGCGCCGTTTGACGAATTATATCGTGAAATGCGTATTATTTAAGGCAACAGTTCCGAGTTGTATACAATACTCAAACCGTCGGTGTTTCTGACGAAATTTTTATTATGAACCGCGCGATTTTCGACCGGTTTAACGGACAGCGTTCGTTCGAACGAACAAAGGGTTTTCAAACCCCGAGCAATAATGCCGTAAATACGATAAAAACTACTACATAAGCCCTCGCGACGCGTATGTAATACGCGTGTTGATAAATTATTATGTAAACGTAACGTCGATTTTGTGTTGCGATAAGTCTCGTGAGCGGACAATATTATAATTATTGTGGCGTACGATTCCCTCGCGCCAACAGTTCGTGAGCCGGCGCAATCTCTGGTGTTGTTTAGAGCACACGTAGAACATACATCCTATACGTGGAGGGGTGGGACTGAGAGAGAGAAAGAGAGAGAGACAGAAAAAGTATGAAAAATTCGACCTATTGCGGAGGAAAAGGTTATAGTTTACAGCCTTGACTGGGCCTCGGCGAGATGTGAAACAGAATTTAAAAGCGAAAAATTAAAAATTAAACAATAATAACGCGCGTTCGCCTATGCGGAATACAATATAATAACGCGTCGGGCTCCGTCGCAGAGAAAGCATTCGCCGATACATAATAATTTTTTTACTCGAATTGGGTGTGGCGTACGGCTCTTACATTATGTACTCGGGGCTAGGTGAACCGTACGGTTAAATAATACGCGTTTAACCAGATTAACGCGTTTTTTCTTCGTACGCACGTATACGAATTTCGTTCGGCTTATTATTTATTAGGCATTGTACGAATAATTCCGATCGACCGATCGCTAAGCTCGTGTTGTATTTTATCGTTCCGGGTTGTTCGTTTTTCATACATTTTTCGCCGTAATAATATTATAATAGCGCCGTCGTACATATAGGAAAACCGTACGTAACGTCGCCAACCACCGCGAAGTTCCGTACGCGCGTGCAGATATTACCCTAAAGGTCGTCGTACCGCTTTTTCGTTCGAAATTTCGTATGGCGCGCGCAAATTAAACGCGTTTGATCAACTAATCGGGTCGCTCGAATAAGGCGCGCTTACGCAATCCCCGAACACTCGCCGTTTGGCCCAATGAACAACACTATCGTCGCTTATTAACCGTAAAGGGCGTATTTTTCGTACGATTTACGTAAACGTATTAATAATAATATATTCCTGGAACGCGCCCGTCGATAATGTGAATGATTAACGGTGCGTAATTTATAAGTAATAACGAGCGTATATTAATATTTATAATATTTCGTATTGAGACGTCGCTGCGGAGTTAAATTATAACCGATTCGTTAAACATACTCATGTGTGTGTGTGTGTATATATAAACGGTCTGAAATTTAAAGTGGGTGGGCGAATTTTTTTCGGAGAATACTTTTTTAATCAGCCACTTACGAATTATAACTTCACTATCAAATTTCTATTACACGTATACGACTACCATCAACGCGTCGCGTACGCAATCACGATACACCATATACGTATATATTATTATATAATATATGTTTATATCGGAACGCGCTTTTCAAATTTTTAGCGCGCGCTCGCAATTTCTCTCGTAATATTATAAGACCTTGACTATGTTCGCTGCCACATCACCCACGAAATATAATATAATTATTTAGCAATTTCGCCGTTAAATATATATATATATATATATATATATGCGTAGTTTTTTAATAGGTGACCATAATAATCTCGTAACCGCATTAGGTTGTACAATAAATGTAATTAAACTCGGTCGCCTATGTCGTTATCCTTGCGTCGATTTTTGTACATAAAAATCAAATTAACTTCAGAACGCCCGTATTATTTACTTAAAATGACGGCATCTGCTCTCGACGACATATTTACTTATAATATAGTTACTTATTACGTACACTATGCCTGCTCGGCGTTATGATTATGACGAAACGTCGTCGTGTGTATATATTTGGTTCGTAGTGTGCCTACACATCTATAGAATTTCGTAGAAAACAATTCCGTTATTCTTATTGTTACGCAATATCGTGTCGTATACTTTGCTGTTTCGATTAAGTACAATTCAATTTAATGGGTACTGCGTTTGTTGATATTTTCAAAACCATTAGCGTCGATAGTTTATATATTTATAAAACCGGAAGTTCGTCGACCGACTGTCTAATTCATCGAAACATTGAACTTATTCGTGTCTAGCTAATAGTAAAGACGATTTTTCATTCCGACCGGAAATAATAATGACGATCACTAAATAGTTTTAGATGTCGATAAAATCTCAACGTGAGCCTCAACCTATAGCTTACATTATAAATAATACGAATAAGTTTTATATAACCATACTGTACATGTATATCATGGTGATAGTAAAAAAAATGTACTTGTATTTCACATCTGAGTGAATAAAACTATACGGCGTCTTGTTATATGTCTTATACGTTTTGATATTCCATACCAACTGTATTATATGTAATACGTATATGTATAGCTGAAAATGCAAAAAATATTAGTTACACATTTCGTCGAACAAACGAAACAATTTTCACTTATTTCTAGCTATATACGTAGGAGTTTTTAACATTACGATAGTTATTGTTTTTAACTTTTTTATGTTCGCTAACGTATTTACAATATATAACTCCAATAGTTGTATAACCTTAAACTATAATTTCGTATCTCAACGTGTTTGTGGTATCAGTTAAAAATGTACATACATTCAACGATCTTATTATTTTGTTATTATTATCCTACATGACGTAATATATATATGTAAAACTCTCTATTAGAAAATAGAAATCATAAGTAGCGTGAGTAACTAGTAATAATATTTGTAGGCTTTAACAATTTTAAACATGTATAATCATTTTTCAAATTTTCATTTTAATATTAGTTAACTTCCGTAAAAATATATAATAATAATAATAATATATACTTTAATTTAGTTACGTATCTATAATTATCGTGCGTGCCATTTATTACTGTAATACTTTTAACTTCACTCGAACGATTAAAATGTTCGAAAGAAATGGCATCTACATTGATATTACCGTTCACTTTTGGTGAAGTTAGTTCAGGTCAGCTATTGTATATATATTATTTTGCAAATATTTTCTTTTATTCAACAGCGATGGTATCGATACGCAATATAATATAAACGAGTCATTTTTACCAAACGCCAAATCATTTTATCTAAAATTACACCATGAAATTACAAATTCGAACTAAGTGTTGAACAAATAATCAATAAGCAACTGCTAGATGTCGGAAGTGAATAATCGGTAATTTAATTTTATTCAATCCCGAAGTAGGAATCGCGTGCGAGTCATTTCCGTCGTGCGGTAAAAACCCCAGATTCGTGTTTGCCAAGAAGTTTTTCTTGAAAAATTTCAAAAAATAGAAATTACATAAATCTGTGGGCCGGATAAAGTGTATCACACATATACAGAGGAGTTTCAATAGCCTCGTAGTACCGAGTACACGTTAAGGTTGCCGTCAGCAACGGGTGCTCCGGTAGCGTATACATTAGAATATTAATACACATATACAACGTGTACGAGACTACAATAGGACAATGAACCAAATATAATAGTCTTCAGCATACCAAATTAGCCGATACGTCGCTATGTCGTAACTGTTATACGAAAATGTGCCGGTGACAAACTCGCGTAACAATTCGTTCGCAGTAGGTATAATATATTATGCACTTATGTACGATATTATATAGATACCTTACGACGCGATGGAGGGTATAGAAAAAAAACGTATGCGTTTGATCGCGTTATACTGTGAACGACGACATAAGGCCGAATTCCTTTCGGAGAAAGATTCCGGTGACTGCGGAGAAAGAGAGAGAGAAAGAGAGAGAGAGAGAGAGAGAGAGAGAGGGAGAAAAGAAAACAAATTGTATAACTCCAATTCATTAAATACGTCGTACGTATACATTATACGGGTTTTTTTTCGTTTATTCCGTCCACGGTGAACGGAGGCGATTCGAAAACCGCAAGCGCTTGCGTATGTATATGTGTGTGTGTGTGTGTAGTTCTTATTATGTACGTAATTTGAAAAAATCGCCCACTTAATTGTTTAGTAACTGTCACAACTTCTGTCGCGGATTAAAACGAAGGTAGAAACATAGTGGGCACGTCGGGAATTTACAAAATGAACTAGATTGTCACAGCGGTGATATACAAGTTCCGATATATATATATCGGATATATTTATACTCCCGGAAATTGTTATGTATATATATAACGGTGTTGGCAAAATCAGGTCAATACGTATTACACTCGCCCGTGTCAGAGGAATTCGAACGTCGCGCGTTATTCGATCGCCAGTAAATTCTATCGATATACCGTACGTACCGTTTTCGATAGAATTTTAAATAGAACTCGGGACGAAAACGAACTTGAATAATACTTTTTTTCGCGTAAAATCTGTATTAGTATAAGGCGTTTAATCACGTACATCTAAATAATAATTATAAATACGTAACGTATACGCGACGATACGATAATATCGTAATTATCGAAATAATTACTCGGTAACATGTTCGTTGACGTGTATTTAAATCATTTTTAATTGTTCGTGTATTGTTTTATATAATAATAGAAGGGAAATCCGTGTTTCTAAAAAGTGAACGCTCGACTAAATTATATATAAAATTTGGAACGTTCGCTTAAACGAAATATTCACGAAACGTTATATTTGTATTTTGGAAACTACGTCGAGAGTACAACGTAATATTATTGTGCAAAACGCGGAATACGATTTAACTAATAAATTATACAGTCTTCTTTTGGAGATTTTCTCAGTAATTAACGATTTCAACTACGATGATAATATCTATTTATATGTGTATACAATATATATATTAAACTAAAATTTAAATATAATCGAGTTCTCGAACGATAATAATAATTTATAGATTCCGAGATGTATGTTCGTGCGTGCGTAAATATAATTTTTTTTAAATATTTCTTTAATGACGACGACGACGACGACGCGCATTGTGTGCAACGAAAAGGAAAAAATTTCACCTTAACCGCGAAATTATTTCCGTTCGATAATAATTTAAATCTCCGTATTCTTAACTTCTTAGACTCGTAGGAGTCTTAACTACTTACTTCAGGTCGGCATTTACTCGTAGGATAATCACTTTTCGTACGTGAATATTATTACTTTTACGTATATAGTTATTATAGATGCTTATAATATCCGAATTTCTATTAAAGTGAATAATATCGCTATCGTGTGTAGAACTACATTAATAAACCGCATATTCAAGTTTATATACCAAACCAACAAAATCTAGCCGGACGATAATTTCATTTTTTTTTATTTACTGTTTATATTTCCTAGATTTTTTCCGGAGATACGTATGATTTATTTCTATTTCTTCAAATCGTCGTTTTCTTGATGTCTTACTTCCAGTTTTAAATCATCATAATATACAAATAATATATTACGGCAGATTAGATCTGTTATATAATAGAAAAAAAATTCTTTTTGTAACAGTATTATTTTGGGATACTAAAGATACAGTTAGGTTCTGTTGATTAGGTTGTAGCCTAACCTATTAAGTAATCTAACGTAACTACTAATAGCTAAAAATATGACGAACATTTTGATAATTAATAATAGTAAATAACACTTCGTATACTTTCAATTTTGTTATCAATAACGTTACGTCACAGGTCATTTATCGTAAATATGGCTATATACTTTTCGTATATTATTTCGCTAGTATATAAATAAAACATATTTAATAACAACTAATACAAAGTTCGTTGTTTACATATTATCTCTTATTTACGTACTACATCGTTTATTACGAGATATCTGAAAATATACGAAGCCGTGATCATTTATAAAATTTATTTTTCCCGTATTATATTATAAACGTTACAAAAATGATCAAAATTCGAAATTTAAACAGCGAATAGTCCTATTACTATGAGCTTGTTATATGATAGTTACAATTTGGAAAATATACGGCGCTTTCAAGGATTTGACACTCTCGTAATAAAATAAACAACACTATTAATGACATTTTGAGTTTCCAAACACGATTCGAGTATTTCGAAACGGCCATAACATGACACGTGGTAAAACAATTTAGCTCGGGAGTCAATATCGATATAATAATAATAATGTAAATAAACGAATATAAAATATTAAACACGTTACGTTTCAACTAAGTATGTTGTCAGCGAATAAAGATTAAGACGCCGTAAATTACGATTCAAGATGTTCCTACTACAATAATAATTGTACGTAAACGCATTAAACGCGACATATTAGACGATTTTAAAGGAATAATTTAATAACGCGATAAATATTGGTAACACGTGAAATATAATTATTTTTTCGAAAGTTTTTGGAATACAGTAATTTTAAAAATTATATACGTACGATCGAATTTAAAATACTCATAAAATCAAAGTAATAAAATAACCGTATATGTATATTATTATGGAGTAGTGAAATTAACATAAACATACATTTTACACTCGTGAGTAAATATAAATAAATATAATCTTATGGATTGGAACTTTTACCGTTATTATTATTATTTTTATTTTTTTATATTTTCGTCTTTAGCCATTATTGTAACGATGTAGTTCCGTTAATGACAATACGTTTTTACGAATGGTCGTACATTTTAGGTTTCACTAGTATAACGTGAAATCTCGGTCTAGTGAATATCAACTTACAGTAGTGACAAAATAACATTTATAGCGTCAATTTACCTCGCTACTTCAATTTGGTACGTGTCTGTGGGGCATCTCGAATTAAAAATTCACTACTCGTATATTTTAAAAATAATTTATCGTAAACAAATTATAAATGTAAATGGTCAGTTTATAAAGTTTCGTTTACCAAGTTTTAATTTTTTTTTTAATCTCGATTTTTCTTCGTGCTTATTAAATTTTATCTAATGTATATTACTATACTACTTTAGTATACAGTATTTTTACAAGACAGATAATAATACATATATTTTACACGAACCTATATTTATAGATTTCACTCTATATCGAAATATACTTTACAAGAACATTCATCGAAATTAAATTTGTATCGGTATAGCATAGGAGTTTTACTATTTAAAAATTGTCATAATATGACAAGATGATAATACAAATAACTTACATCACTTATTTTGAATTAATTTGCACGGATAGTTAACACGAAGATAAATTATTTATAAATATCATAGAAATCACGGAGAATTATACATTTGACTTAATTTTTCCGAGATACTATAATTTATATTAAATTTTTCGTATTACACACACACTTATATTCAATAATGAAACCGTATTGATTTGGTTTCTCGCGAAAACATAATGTAACTCTAATGACAACATACATCAATAAACGGATATCAAACGAGAACTTTTACATTACAAATGTATGAATTTTCAAAACGGATCACAAAACTATCAACAACGGGTCAAATATGAAATTAATTTAGGTAAGTGCTTACCGCTATATGTGTATATATACATATACATTAATAATCTGTATTTTACTACTATTCTATTCTACTACGATAATAAATTGTTTAATATTTCAACTAGACTTTGTGACTTAAGTTCGACACTCGTATTGAACTACATGCCTAGGTCAGGGACGTTATGTATGTATATATATATATTATCGTCATTGTTATTGTGATTTAGAATTAAAATTCAACGTATAATGAACAGCAAAATTATTATTACTCATACAATTAACGTTTAAATAAAAGTAGGCCGTAGGCTGTACCGCGGCCTCACGCGTTTAAAATTGTAAAATAAATAAAGCGTTGCGGCGTAGAATGTATAGTGGTCTTAAAGCGGTATAACGTAACGGAATAAATTGTTTTTCTATTTTCTAAACGAGATTTTCAAAACACTTTCGTTAATGTGGTTGGTCAATCCAATTAAGCCCGACACAGTGCGTGTGTATTCCTAGGTGACGGTTTACAATACCCGTGCGCCAATATATATATTGTACATATTTCGACGAATCTACGCGGCATCTTACGTTTAAAAAGAACGAGACTCAGTAGAAATTATCTCTTCTTAAAACCTAAGCGAAATGCGGTTTCCATTTACACGTTTGTAAAATTGTAGGGGAATACTTTGTCGGTACTACATTTATTCGAAGCTACAACATACGCGAGATTTTATATGGTTTCGAATAGAAATTTCGTTACTATTAGTCAATTTCTAAAATTCCAGATAGTTCTTCGAAAAAATCAATCTATCGAACGACGTACAAAATATAGAGCAGTTTTTGGGCTTTTTCGTGAAATTGTGTTGAGCGTTCAAATTTAGACAGCGTATGTACGTCTCCACTCTGGAAGCTTTTTTATTTCGTCGCTTAATCGTTCGTAAACGAAATATAATAACGATTTTCGCGGTTTTGGTACAAGCGCTTATTGATATTCCGCGTGAAGTATTTTCAACACGATGTATACGAGTCGTATTAAACGGACACGGGATCTGAGATTGCCATTCGGAATACGTATCCGCCGTAAAATCCTATTCCATAACGAAGGAGGCGATACTGTAAATTACGGGAAATATCAAAAACTCCCCTGGGTGATCACCACGCGGACGGAACAGCGGCAATCACGTTTAAATAACGCGTGGTGTCCGCCACCGATTGATCGGCCGTCGTCGCATCGGTTGCGGGTTACGTTACCGCGCAATATTACAATACCGGTGGTCACCGTCGCGAGTGGCGACGATAAAGACAATAATGACAATAACGACGTAATAACGGTAATTATGAAAAGTATACTCGTCGAACAATAATACGACCGTCGGTGCGCCCGCGGTACAGTGGGAGACTAAAAGAGAATGGCGGCGGTGTCCGGATGAAAGTAAAAACGGTCCCCGCCGAACGAGACGGCCTCAAGACCGTGTAAGATTTGGACAGAAACGGTCTTCTAAACGTGCTCGACCGGTCCGTTCTCGTCGCAGTTGACGCACTTACGGCAGTCCACGGCTCGTCGTCCTACCGACCGCACTTGAGTACCTGCAGCACACGAATCGGTGAGTACAACACACCCGCCGCTCCGTATACACGTATACCCGAACACACCGTACACAAATTAACGACCGACGATTCGCGGACTCGGCACTCTCTTATCCACGGCTAGTAGCGGAAACGTACGTCCCGTAGCACACAAAATCGCGATATTGTTTTTAATTTTCGAGCGATGAAACGTTAAAAAATCGATCGCCTTCGGTGTTAAACGCGTGTTTAAAAAACGATTTTCGACGACGTTCTCTGGACAGATTTTTCATTTTGTACGACCACCGCTGAGGTGAAAATTATAACGCGTTACTAGTTCGAATTAATTTCGTTCAATGGTTTATTTGACAAAGGTTGTCCACGAACGTTAATTTTTCACAAAAACTAAAGAGGGAGGGGTTACGAATTTTAACGTATAAATATGAGTTGATTCGGGTATACGATGAGAACTTTTTGCTGAAAATATTCTATCATTTTCGAGGAGAACGGGTATTACGAAAGAACACGTTATATTTGCGCGCTCGAAAAATATAGAGATATATTTTTAATCGAGCTCAGTTAGGTTGTGTGAAGTATTTACTGATGTAGTTTGTTTAAAATGGAAAATTACGAATAATTTTCCCAAATTTAGAATGTACTGTAAAAATATTATAATTTATTGTCCCTTGCCGCATTTTGAACGACAACTACGTACAAACAATAAGCGTAAAATAATTTAGCTTTAATTAAATATCGCCGTTATTTATAATTAATTTATTGTCAATTTTTTATACAATATAGTTTTGTGGCCAGTGTATATAAATAATTATACAATAATACTGAAAAACAATAGACTGATATGTTTTCTATGGACTATAGAATTCACACACAGAATGTTAATTTTAAACACCTATACTAATTAAGTTCGTCCAAAATTATCGTCCGTCATTATGATATTCCCGTTGTAATTAAAAATTATACTGACCTACTGAAAAAAAAACGATCCATTTAAATGTTATCACTGTTTTTGAACGTATAATTTGTACGAATTCTATTCACGTGGTGTTTCCATGAGAATACAAACGAATTTCAAAAATTCTTAGAGAAATACCATTATTAAGCCGTTCTAGAATTCATAAAAACGGGTACTACGTCAAAATATTCTATTAATACGCCTTCGTACACAATAATAATGAGAATACTATATAGCTCATTTTATACGTTTTAAAAATAATAGTGAATTTCCTACCGAAGAATATTAGTTAAAAAACCTTTTTCACTTGGAAACTCTTTAGTGCGAAAAGCAAAATACGGTTAACAGTATGTATATTACGTAATCGCTAAATTATTTAAGCGAACAAAAATTATAGTATAATATGAACGCAATATTCGCGGTTTATAATTTTCGAATTAATTTAAAATCGTTAAAAGTTCAATAGACGTATGTAACGTCACAATAAAAATGTAACCAGTACCGACATAATCGTAAAACAAAAACTTTCAGGGGAAACAATTACGATCGTTCCTCAAAATGAACGTTCGCCGGGTGTATCGTACTTGTAAAAGATAATTTCATTTATTAAAGTAATTTAATTTTAAAACGTGCCGCCGCAAATAGAACGATACGTATCCACGATATATATAAATACACGTACAACGTCGTTTCTTCGATTTCAATAAGTGTCGATAGCGTAATATTATCGTCCGATTCGGACCGTATCCGTTATCCATGTCGAGAACGTATGCGCGGTGCCCACGCTCGTTTTAAAAAATCAAATCGATCGATCGTTTTCCGTGGAATGGACGCGTGCGTATAACAACGCGACCGAATATTCGTCCTTAATAATTGTTTCGACGCGTCCGGTAAATACGATTTACGCTTTCTCCGCCGACGCGCGTGTACAAAAACATGACCGCAACCTTGCGCTAGGTGTCGTCGACAATGTTCGAAAGAAAACGGAGCGAATAACGCGCGCCACTGGCCGACGGTTTTCTACCTCGACTCAATACTATCGTAACGACCACTGACGATACGCAGCCGTCCGCGTCAATTGTCGGTGTTCAACCGCGTTCTTTTTACGAGCTCTCACCGACGCGGGCGACGTGTCGTTGATTTCCGAAACCATTTCCCAGCGCGTGCGCGCACAAAAAAAACGACACGACGCTTCTGATAATCGACGTCCGCCGCCGTTTACGATGAATCCAATAGTATTCGTAGGATTTCTTTTCGGTCAGTCTAATCGAACCACCGGCCATATACATATTTTACCTTTTCGTCGACTAATTTCACAATGTTCATAATCGACGCCATGCTTACGTCGATCGATCGTCGCGCCAATATTGTGCGGTATGTCCGACACCATTCGCGAGCACGTGTCGTACAATTGAGTCGTATGCGCGCGCATTTTTTTTTTGTGTTTGACGGTTGTGAAACACCGTTGGGCGGAATAAAATATATTATCGTAGCGGACCGGGAGAGAAGGGGAAGATGAGGCCGTCCCGATTTACACGAATACACGGGATCGTGACTGTGTAGGGTCTTCTCTCTTGTCAATATACGAACGTACACGTGGCAGATGCCGATTATTACGTAACAGGTTTCTCATGCCCCGCGACGATGACCCACAAAATATACGAGAGAAAAAACGCCGTCGCCGAACATGCACTACGCTGTTCGACTGGCGACCGAGGTACGACGAATCGATCGGTTGTCTCGTACGCGACGAACCACGTAGTGTTTAGTAGTAGTAGTCGTAAAAGTAAAGTCGGGGGGCATTTCGGAACATAAAAACAGTAAAAGTCGTCGTAAATCGCGCGTATACGAACGGTACACGATCACCGATTGTGAACGCGTTATCCGACATTTCGTAGTCGAAACGCGCTTGGGCGAATTCAAAAGTCCGAATAATCGCTCACGCCGGCCGCGCAACACGCGTGGCAAACGTTAATCGTACGCCCGGCTGTAGTTTCCGGGAAGCGCCGTGAGAATGGTGTGAAATATCCGACCGAAGATCGCACGTACACGCGAACGTCGCGCGCGATATCGTTCGGTTTTGTTTCGTAATTATTACGCGGAGAAAGCACGCGCGTCGTTAACCGACATCGAAAAAGAAATTATAATAAACCGCGACGGGAAGGTAAATAAAAAAAAAAAACCGTTCGTCGCGACGTTTCCGCCGGATACGCGAAAATCTCGAAACATCGCGTACACGTACTGTCCGATCGCTATTCGAGAAAACGCCGCGCTCGTTTCGGCCGATTATAGGCGTGTTTTCGGTCTGAAAACGATTTCGCGCCGTCGGACCAACGACTCGACGTTTCAAAAAATCCCCGTCGTCGTCGTTCGCCCGTGTTTACACGACCGTTAGGTAGAACCGAAGTACTGCCTTCAGGCTTTCCAGGCTAGTGAAGGTATTGCCGATACCGTATAAAAAAAAATGTACACCTAACCTAACCTAACCGAAACCATAAGGTTAAACCATACGAAACGCATACATTAACCGCCCGGGTTTTCATTCGTTGTTATCGTTCATCTCCGTACGTAAACAATGTCCATTCGCACGCTATTATTCTGTAACGTGATGCGTGATTCACTTAATCGCATATCACACACGCGCGCGCCCGACGGAATTTTATAACCTGAAATCGGCGTTCAGAACATAAATTACGTAACATTACGGCGTACCGTTTTCCCGCTATCTCTCCGACGTTAATAGTATTCGTAGTGAAACTGTGTTTCATTTTCTCCGACGAACTGTGCACAGAAAAACGTGACGATGGCGCGCGAAATGAATCGTTTTTTCGACGTGCTCGGGCGCTATTACAACGACACGAAAACCCTACGCCAATTATTACGCGCGAGTATCCATCGATCGCGAAATTCCATTAAACGACTCAAACGCGCTAGCGATAAAAAAACAAACGAAACGAAAACCGAAAGATTATTGTAAGACGAACGTCAATTGTTTTTCGACGATAACCTGCGCCTCTCCACCCCATTACCGGGCTAAGTCCGCAATCGTCGAAAACGGAACAGACCCGTTTTACGAACAAACGACAATTGACGAAAAACACATTACGACCCTATCTCACCATTTTCAACCGAATCGCGTACAACGTTATGCACTTATTCTACCTACTCGCAAATTCGTCGTATATATTTCGTTTCGGAGATACCGTCGCGCGAACGTGATATGACCGCGTAATGATTTTTTTTCGGACACGACCGTTACTATATTCTTTTACGCGTCGTTGTACGCCTAATATATATGGCAAACGCGACGCGCGTTCCGAGTGTATACGTGCGCACTAGTCGTTTCGACGACTAACCACGTTTAATGGCCGTGGGAATTTCGTCGCGGAACAATTCGTATCATAAGCGCGAATAGAAACCATCCGAGAAGATTTACTTTCGAGTACCGCCGCTCCAGAGCCCTACGAGTAAAAGAAAAATTCGATTTTACGGCATTTCGCTGGTGTCTATACTCACTTGTGTCTATATCGCGCGATACGACGTGATAAATACGTAACGGTATCAAACACGCGCCCCTTTTATGTCCTCCTATTCGTCATAAAAGTATGAACACGTGTATGTGTGTGTACGCGAAACGCTAATTTACGACATCGAAAGTTACACAGGATTCTCGTAACTGTTTTTTCGTTACGAATTTTTTTTTTAAAGACGTATACTTCTCGACCATTTTTCTCTCGTGACCAAATACGCTTATTTCGAAAAAAACAAAACGAACGTACGTGCGGTCCGTATTACTAGGTACGACTTTCAAATCGCGAAACTTAATCCCCGTTATTGTTATTAAGGGAAATTACCGCCGGCCACGTACCAAAGTCCAACAGTAAACGCTAATGTTGTTTCATACTCGAAATCAATTTCGACGATCGCTATTGAAACGTTCGAATAGCCGTTAACGTTTAATTAACCGACGTGTTATATTGATCGCATTATGAAAATTCTTTGGCGCGTGTAAATGGATAACTTCGATCAGGCGTTCGTCGGGTTTTTAGGAGTGTCTTATGCAATGGTGTACTTAGATCTGAATTTTTTTTTTGGGGGGGGTTAATTTTTAAATAAATAAATTAGACGATTTTAACAAAACAAAACGTATTATAAACTTTAATAGATTATTCATTTGTAATTAACGTGTTATATTGTAATGTGTATTAAAGTTTAAAAATAGTTTAGTTTTTCGTTATTATTGACTAAAAATATTAGTGAGAAATTAATTTTTTCTAAAAATTTTCGGTGGAGGGTTTTATCTCTAAATCCCCCCGCGTTAGTACGCCACTGGTCTTATGGACGACCATCGACCGATATCGACTGATAGGAAATATTTCCGGTTTTGTTCCGTTATTATCCATCGGAAACGCGTTGTAGGCGTTGTGTACGTTAAAACCGTTTCGTTCGGCGTATTAAAAAAAAGAGTGAGATCTCAAGTCGAGCGCGCTTTTCCAGTACAACATGAACACCCGGACGACATTACGTACCGCGACCACGGCGGTTGCGCTGATGGTGCAACTGGTATTGTACGTTTCGGCGGCCGGTGAACGTCAGCAGCAGCAGCAGCAGCTACCGTTGTTCTTCCAGGGCAGCCGGCCGTTCAACGCGCCCGGCGCACCGCTGCCCAAGTTCGTGGGTATCGCGGGCAACCAGCAGCCGCAAGCGTTCCGCTCGATACCGCCGCCGCAGGTGGACGAGGAACTGGAGGAGGACGAGGAACAACGCAACGACGAAGAACCACATCAGCGTAACGTTCTCGTGCCCACTCCGTTGCCGTTCAGACCGCAACCGACGCAACAGGTGAACGAGTGTAACGTATGAAGGGGAGTGGAAATTAGTATCCACGGGCAATACCGTTGCCATGCCCGGGGGTGGAACATATTTTCGAGATTTACGTTTCGAACACGCGCGCGCCCGGGTCCGTTTATTGCGCGACAAAACCGTTAGATATATGTACAACATTTCCTCGGTTAATACTCGGAGTGCCACGAATTTTCGTATTTTTTCGACGGATACGTTTTCGAGCGTTAACGTCACCCCGTTATCCGTGCACGGTACGACGTACCGAATAAATTATCGTCACTTTCCCCTCACCAACTTGCCCTGGTTAAACGCGTATGCGTACTTGCTCCGTAACGGGCCCCTGAACGTCGGACGACCCGCGAGTTTGCGCGACAGGTCGTGTACATTTACGAATCCCTCCTCCCACTTTTCGATAACGTACACGCGACGAACCGAACGACGGGCAATTACGTCCCTCTCTCTTTATCTCATTCTCTCGCTCAAACGATAATTTCTTTGAGTTGACCGAATATGCGAACGGTTTGCGCGTAAACGCGTCGTGCACTATCGTCGATGGACCGAAATCGTGAACGGAGGCCTTCATTTTAATAGCGTCAACGGGATAAGACATCCGACCGACGTCGATCACAGTTTACAACAATCACTCCGAAGTACGCACGGCCCTAAATTATCGAAACTATCGATCTTCCGACGTTTACAACTTCCGTTCGCGAGATACTCGACCGCAGAATTATCCAACTACGATTGTCGTCTGCCTTTATATTATCCAATCGTCACGCCGCGCACAACAATAATCTGTACGTATCGAATTTCATTGTGTCGCAGTTCAATCAATTCCGAGCGTCGCCATCACCGTCACCGCAGACCTTACAACCGATTCGCATTAACAGACCCACCGAAACTCCAAACAGAAGACCACCACCACAGTCACAGTTCAAACCATTGTCCAGCCAACCGTTGTCGGTAAGTTGAATTATCGTCGCTCGTGTTATTGTACACGGACAGTGGTTTAAGATATACACGCGGAGGGAGGGAGTAGTGGGACGTTCGGGTTTTCAAAAATAAGTTTTTGTCGACCGAAAATAAAACGATTACGTCGCGTTCGGTTTGAAGAAAATACCGCGCGTCCGATTATCCCCTCTTTGAAAAATGTTTTTCCGACGATTGGATTTACGGGCGAGACGGATCTTTTAAGCAAGTCGCGTGGTTAATGGCCAACAAAAATCGACGTTGCTGAGAATATTTTTACCACGATAACCCGACACATTTATTTTACGAGTACGTGTTTTCAGCCCGAGTACACCACGGCGTATAATTAATAAATTATTACGGAAAACGGTTTAGGTTTCGTTTACAATCGCTTCATCATTCGACGGCGTCGAATATAGGCAATTTTGATGTTCTCCCGTGTTGAACGTTCCGAAAAATAGTTTCGATACATTCCGCCGAATCGAATATGAAATATACCTAAAACGATATTTGTTTACTTTCTCTCGTCGTTAATATACGCATCATTATCGTTACGTAATATTATTAGGGAAAACAAAAACATATTATGTATATAGAGTAATTTAGGGTAAAACGAGTCGCGTTTTACTTAACGGTTATTATTTTTAATACCGTTTTATTACAAACGTATCTACGGTTTTTCTATATTACAATTCTAGCTTACGTTTCGATTTTTACGATAATTTAGCCAAAAATTAAAAAAAAAAACGAAAAACATGCGTTTTTATTTCATGCGCTATTATAGGTTTTTCCGTAATATATTTTTTAAATTACCACACGAAATAAGGAACCAAAATATTACAAAAAATACTCGTGTTTGTGAAAGTTGCGGTTAAACGTATTTCGTACTGTCGTTAAAACAGGAAGAAGCTCAGGAATTGGAAGAAGAAAAGGAAGAACCCGACCGTCTCACGCAACTCTTGCCACAATCCAAGTTCACGTGCGGTGGCAAAAAGACCGGTTATTACGCGGACGACGGTTTAGACTGTGAAGTGTTCCATTACTGTCAGGACAACGCCAGACACTCTTGGATATGTCCGGAAGGTTTCGTCTTCCATCAGGTCGGTGTTTTTTTTCAAACGAATTTTTTTTATCACGTATTGTATTGCATTATTGGATACTACGGTATGATGATCGTTAAGCTGTTTTTTTTATCGAAGATGCGCGCGTGTTTTTCAAAAAACGCGTTCAATGTACATTCTTGATTTGCCCGGTAACTCATTTTTACGGGTACACCGCTGATAGTAAAGTTCGGCCTTCAATCGGTTTTCTACTTTTATGTTATCGATCCGTCTAGTTCGCGCGTAATATTTTTAAACTTCCAGCTACACACATTTTAATTGTTTATACAGAAATACTTTCGTATCGTACACCGCTTTGTGTTTATTAAGGCGTAACTACGTTCAATAACAGTCGACAACGAATGAAGTTTGTCTCTTCGATATAGTTAAATCTATTCGAAACATATTTCGACGTTTTGTATAAACACGCGTCCCTGTCGACGTTTCTAAAACGTCGAAATACTCTCATTTCGAAAATAGATTATAAAATCCGTTATCCTTGTGGTGAATTGATTTTCGAGGACGCTGGTATACCGTTTTCAAAAATTCTCCAATCATTCCGTTACCGGGATCACATATACATCCTACCTATAGATATACGCCCACGCATTCGTCGTCGTTAAGCTAAAGCGATTTGACCAGCAACAAGTGAATTTCATGTACGATTTAACCATGTTTTCGTTACTCCCTTGTCCGCAGGTGCATCTGATCTGCATGCCACCCAGCAGCGAGAACATATGCAAACAGTCAACGCAGTATCATTTCGTCAACGACTTCCTGTACAGGCCGGTGAACACGGAGGAGGCCAACTCCAGGCCGAACGTGACGCTCCGGTACGGTGACCGGTACTATCCGGGCGCAAGTTTCGAGGCAGACGAGGAATATGCCGACCGGGAAGAAGCGCCGCAACAACAATTCCGGCAGCAACAACAGCCGACGATCAGACAGCGAATCCAACAACAGCAGCTGCAGCCCACACAACAACACGTGCTCGTATCCACACCCCGTCCAACCATTCCGCAGCAGCAGCAGCAACAGTTCGCCAGACCGTCACCAAACCAAGTGTTCCATTCGTCCGAAGAAATCAACATACCGTTGCAACAGAGGAGACCTGTACAGTTACAGTCGCAAAGGTCTAACTTACAGCAACAACAGCAGCAGCAGCAACAAAACGAATTCGACTTCGGACGAAAATAATGAACGTCGAGAGAAGTAAAATACGTCCATTCACGAAATGATCCATCGGAACCTAAACAAATATATACGATTATACAAAAAAATAGTATTTATATTATTATATTTTTTTTTGAAAGCATTTTATAATGTAAACTGAGAGACATTCTCGATATATATATATATATATATATATATATATCGGAAAATAACGACAATTTTTAATTATGTTTGATCATTTTATGACATTCAGGATGAAGAATAATAACAAATATTTATACCTGTATGTATAATGTTAAAAAACCATTTTTTCTTTCGAAAAAGTTTGATCGACAAATACTATTCGGAGTCTTCCCAAAGTTAATAGTTAATACACATATTCGTAGATAAAGTTAATGAATACATAAATTGGTTATTTAACTATTATTATTATTATTCGATAACGCATTTTACATTTTGTCGACATGTTTTTCAATCAGTAAACCTTTTTTTAAGAAAAAAACAAATTAATTTCGAAAATTCCGGCATAATATCTATGCGGTAATTAGACACCATACAATATTTGACATTCACCGTAACGAAACTAGACTATATATATATAGTTATTACTTTGTTTTTTTACGGGTTGTTTTATATATATATATATACGCCATTATTCAAAAATTATTATGTATTTTTTTTTACTTATTATTTATAATTATTATTTTATGATATTACGTTTTTTCGCTATTAAACCGATCATAGAAATATACGCACACTCGTTTACTTAAAAATAAGAACAATTTTGAGTACACGTCGACTGTAATACAAAATATATAATATACGGTATTCCGGCGTATTATTCTTTATAATTTATTCGCATTTTCGATCAAAAAGATTTTTTTTATAATTGCCCGTTACGCATTGAGCATACATTTAAATGCTTGTGTTCATATAACATTACATTTTTCGCGATTTATTTTTAATTTTAAAAAAACTGTTTCATTTAAATCGCGTATTCGCAATATATTACATAGTACGTCAATATTGTTCTTATATAAAAACGTAACCATCGATTTATAATATACGTTTTACCATAATATTATTTTTATTACTATTATTATGTAACGCGAATAATATACGAAACGTTTGCAATTTAAATGAAAAAATATATTCGTAATTTTACGAGTTTTTTTTTCACATGAAAAACTTCCCATTCGATTTGTAACTGAACGAGTTTTGAGAATTTCCGAGTTTTTCAGTTTCGCACTAATTTTGAAAAACTCGTGTCCGTTTACGACGTCGAGTATAAGAATAAAATTAACGTATCGACTTAACAATGTCGAAACCGATTTTACGACAGCCGAACAACATAATTAGTTTTACAATACGATTGATAAAACGTTCGTAGCCATTTGACATTTACGAAGTGCCGAAGGAAAAAATAAAATTCCTCACACATATCAAACAACAATAATAAACGTTCGGTTTTGTATACAATATTAAGGCTGGTAAATACAGTCGGTCGATACGAACCAACTACAATTTCGTTACTACGTTAACAGTACCGATTTTCGAAAAATATCAGACTAAAACGAAAGATTTTTAATTTTATCTGTTCCCTGATATTATTATCCAATCCGTTGTGTCCAATGAAATGTAACTGTTCAGAGCGCAGAATACGAATCTACAGTAAATGCATACAATAATTCACAAACCTTCAACCAAAAGTAAAAATACCATATTAATATTTTAGCACGCCATGCCTTAAAATTATATTAAAGCAAATGAATTATAGTCATTTTCACGAGAGAAAGGTACCGCCCGCCGACCAAAACCGGTCGTTTACTGCGCATACCCCACCATATTTTATACATTACTATTGGATCGAACCGCCGATACGAATTGTCACGACGCGTTGATAGTTTGTTTACACGTAGCATACATGGCGCTCGAATTGTATTTAATTTTTGATTTCGTTTTATGTTTACGTATGTTATTTTTTTTATTTAAAGCTTATAATTTTATAAAATTAATTACAAGTAATAGTGACATTAGTTTATATTATATTACATAATTATAATTTATTGAAAATGGACGGCCAAGCAAGTAGTTCAAGAACTGTCGATGGTGTATCTCCGATTAAAAAAAACAAAAAAGGAAAGGTATGTGTGATTTTACTTCTTATTATTTATATAATTGTATCCAATAAAAATGTAGGCATTTCGGTTATTAATACTGTGCGTAATTCAAGCTCAATTAAAAATATTAAAGAAATTATTTTTTATTTTTTTCTTAGTTCGTAAATTCGAGGAAAAAAGAAATGATAATTAACGTGTACAAATCCAAAATCCAAGAACTACCAGAAGTTAAGTATAAAGAACTTATTAATATTATTTCACAAACAACTGGCGTGGGTCGTAACACAATTTCTTCAACACTTTCAGAGTACAAGAAAACGGGAAAAGTTACATCACCAAATAAAAAAAAAATTAGGCCGACCATAAACGAGAAGTTAGACGATTTTCAAAAAAATGCTATTCGACAAATTGTACATTCTTTTTGGCATAAGAGGGAAATACCGACTTTAGAAAAAATTCTTGTTGTAGTTCATCAGAATGTGGATTTACCGAAATTATCCCAAACAAATTTATATCGCGTATTAAAAGGTTTAAATTTTCAGTACACAAAAAGAGTTCACAACCGTGCTTTAATAGAGAGAGATGATATTGTTATATGGAGAAATAAATATTTAGAAGCTATCAGAAAGTATCGACAACAAGGTCGGCCTATATATTTTTTAGACGAAACATGGGTAAATGCCGGTGATTGCACACAAAAAACGTGGGTAGATAATACAGTTACATCTCATAGGGACGCATTTCTCAAGGGATTAACGTGTGGTATTACCAACCCAAGCAGCAAGGGAAAACGAATTATTGTAGTTCATATTGGATCTGATGAAGGATTTATGCCTGGTGGGTTATTATCATTTGAATCCAAAAAGAATTCTCTTGATTACCACGAAGAAATGAATGGTCAGACATTTTTTAACTGGATTAAAAATATTATTCCATTGTTAAAAAAAAATGCTGTTGTGGTAATGGACAACGTCTCGTACCATTCCGTTAAAATTGAATCGTGTCCTACAGCGGGTTGGCGAAAGGCAGATATTGAAAAGTGGTTAGACGAAAAAGGTGAAGTATACGAAAAACCTATGATTATTCCACGTTTATTGGAAATTGTGAAGCGGATCAAACCTAGATACAATAAGTACGTCATTGACGAATTTGTAAAAAATTATGATATTGAAATACTTCGTTTACCACCATACCATTGCGAGCTCAATCCTATTGAGCTCGCGTGGTCGTCTGTAAAAAATTATGTTAAAATGAACAATACGACTTTCAAATTATCTGATGTTCATAAACTTTTAATTGATGGCGTTGAACGTGTCACTTCCAATATGTGGAAAAACTTTGTCGAGCACACCATAAAGGAAGAAAACAAATTTTGGGAAATCGATTTCATTGTTTATGATGTCATGGAAAACATGGGCTCAACTGTTATGACAATAACAGGCGAAACTGATTCCGACTCAGATTACACGGAATAAATAACGGAACTGTTTTATATATTATTATTATGTTTTTTATTGTATTTATTTATGTGTGTTATATTTTATTGTATAATTAAAGTGTCCTCTTTCCTACGTAAATAAGACGATTACGGTATAACATAATGCTAAACAATAATTAATCATTTGAACATCGGTGTATAACTCATTGACAATTACGTGGAGGGAATTTCACGGCCTTAAGAACTTTTACGGTTCATTCGACGTGCGCGAGACAGTACCTTTCTCTCGTGAAAACGACTATAGTCATTTTGTGAAGGACGTTGGTTATCAGTCTAATATGATAAGGTTATCAGTAAAAATGATATGGCTTGGGAATTCATTTAGTCGGTCAAATTTTTCAACTTTTACGAAAAATAAGAAACGTCTTTTACAGTTTAACGAGTGTCGGTGATCACGATCACGCTAAATATCTGGTACGCATTGAATTCTTAAGATAAAAAATCGATCAGCTGATCGACTTTCCACTACGCTGCAGATATTTAACAATGTCCATGTGATAAAGGGATGGTTGTTGCCCGTTATCTTGTTTCGATTTACGTCGTTAGTTTTCTGCGATTTTGTTTATCCCGACTAATTACTTTCGAATTCATTAATCAAAAATGACGTTATTCAAATTTTATTTCAACGTCCAACAGTAATTATACTTTCAACGTGCAAAACATATCGATATTATAAGCTATTCGTGATCAAAGTATTTCTTGTAAAGTAAGTTGAACAACTCGTTATTGTAGCACTTGTACGATACGTGAATTTTGACTTGGTGCTTTTGCGTAATTTTTATTTGTGAGAAAAATACAAAAATACCGCTCGAACCTCAAGTATTTCGTACTTATAGTGTCGTATTTTAATTTACCTGCTCTATTGACTAATGCATAGTAATGGAAAATATTTTTTAATCACTTAAGTAGCCATGCCACACTAAAATGTCTTTATATATTAACGTCTGGAACAAATGCATAACTTTCAGTTGTATCGTTTAAATTATTATTATCCAAACAAAACTTTTAAAGACAACTCTTAAGTTACTAAAAATTGTTTTGGCCATCTTGATTTAAAATTTATTTAAAACTTATATTGCTAGCAATAGACCCATCAATATTATTGATTAGTTTTCTGACATAAGTAATAAACATTTTAAATAATGTACAAATATTAGGCAATTTGTTTTTTTCCAGATATCTGATTTATTGACAATTCCAATTACGTTGAAAACGAATATATAATATATCGTCAACTATAAAGGTAATTTTACCACTCACGTTGCAGACCTGAAACATAGGAAAATGTCTTTTCAATCATTAAACATTTTACTACAACAAGCAGAAGAATCGCAGAGTAAAAATATACCAAATAAATCGAATAATATAGATTTACACACACCGTTTGGTCTTAATGATTTAATGTTTGACAACAATGATTTATATTCATGTGATAACCAAAACATTACATCTTCGATGTCATTACTTCATCTTGAAAACCAAATGTCTGACGAATGCTCAAACATATCGGATTATATTAGCAAACACTTATCCTTAATATCAAATGAAGAATCAAATTTATCAGTTGTAACAAATCCTAAAAATACTGAACCAAAATTAACCCTATTTGACGTAAACAACGAAAATCATACAAAAAATGTTAAATGTGAAGACAAAATCATTCCTAAACTGTCTAAGAGAAATCAAAGTTACGTTAAAAAATACAAAATATTTCATACCAAATTGTTGGCGAGTGTTCGGAAATCACCTTTAGAAAAACCAGATACTGGTTTGAGTTTAACTATAGGACGAAAGTACCCAAAATCAAGTTCACGTTTAATGAACAACTATCTTTACAATGTGCTCATTAAAACAAGAAGTCATGGATTCAAATTCAATACCCCTTCTCCAGATGAATTAGTTTTGTCTTGGATGGACATTGTTAGGCAAATGCCCAACAAATGAAAATGTATTTAAAATTCAATTTAATTTTGTCACATAATATATACTACTCATACCTATATATCACATTAGTAAATGGTGGTAAAAATGTACCATTAATAATAACAATTGATACGTATATTTACGAAAATTATTATTCAATATATTTTATTGTACATAGTGATATTTAATAACTATATATATAAAATATAAACTTGTTTTTATTTGAAAAATACATATCAAAAAAATATATGAATTGTAAATTTTGACAATTAAGTTTTTCACAAAAATATCAAATACACTTGTCATTTCAATTAATTATTCAAATTTGAAATGTATAAACTTACCAAAATGTATTTGGTACTATACAAGTGAATTTTTTCTGGAATGCAATCTGATTTTATGTAGAAATTCCAAGTTATAATTAGCAAATTTATGTAAATGAGTTCCATTACCATTAATGTATTCTTTCGTATTTTGTAAAGTAAAAATATTTGTATTTATAATTCATGTTAACTTAAATCTGTATAGAATGTAATGTATTAAAATCAATTTCGCAATAATTGAATCGCCAATTAAAAAATTCTATTTTACTTTTAAATTGTATTTACCGTTTATTAAACAATTTGCAGGACATTCTTTGGTTTTTGCGCCGAATCTACAATTTTTATTTTCTGTGCATCTTTTTCTCCAACTTTTCTGTTGTTTAATTTTCTTGTACATTCGATGAGCTGGTAATGTCATTATTTAATTTACGTCGGTGTTAATTCGATAAATCAAAATAAGAAAAAAATCAAACCAAGTCTAAAAATAAATAAGAGGTTATTGTTATTTTCCTATTCAAGTTTAGATTTTAAATAAGAAAATATGGAGAATTAACTCTCATCGCTATTGGATTTTTTTTTTTGTTAATTCGTGTATATTACTGATGTAAACGTGAGAAAATATCTAACGTAACGATATCGTTACCGACAAATTCCTTTTCGAACAACTTCGTAAGTAAAAAGTTTTATTATTTTAGTACTTCACCGTTTATTAGGACACGCTTTTTTTCAATTTTAGAAAAGAAGAGACATACGTCTTTAACTACCCAAACTTATTCTAGTTATCGGACAGATAAGAAATAATTTTCCTTCCCCGATATGTCAACTTCAAAAATAGTAAGGTTTTTCCAATACGCATTTAGAATACAATTAAGCGTGATTTACTACGAAATTTAGCGGGAAAAAAATGTAGTTTTCAAAGTTTTTTCGTTCAATTTTAAAGACCATCAATAAAAGATTAAATAGCAAAAGTAAAATGACGGGTAATAAAATCCTTAAAACTACTTATGAAATACAATATTTTAGTTTTGTATACTTAACCTTACACAAAAATCCATTAAAGACGTTTTGATCATATATGTTGCACGTAAAGAAAAAAATAAATCATTTAATCATGTAGAAACTAAACATAAAAAGACCGTTGGACAATGAAATCAGGAAATATGAAGATGAGAAAACGTGGTGATCCCTGCAAAAAGTTTAAAATGGCTATCCTATAAAAGAAATATGTATATATATTAAAAACTTGTCTTACGGAAAATGAATTTAATTATCATATTTTTTCATTGTACGTTTCGAAGATTTTATCCGCAGTTTAAGTTTCCGGTTATTTCAACTTTAACGGATAAAACTACTATAGCCGAGTCATTGGGTTTCTTCGTTAATTTTTAATTGTCTAAAGTTTCGAACAATTTTATTCAGTAAAAGTTATACTGACTAAGATTAGAGCAACAATGAGTATTGTAGTAAGATAGGTGTATAAATATTTCGTATTTGGGTTTAATTTTTGTTGTTCATTTTCTATAATATATTGATTGAGTAGTCTGACATTTTTAATAAAATTGGGTGAATTTCATATTACGAGGTTATTTTATAATATATATATATAATAATATAGATTATAAACATTTTCTATATTTTTTTCTTAACATTCAAGTAAACTATTGAAATTTACAGAAAATTTAGAAAATTCAATATTTTATTAAATTAAGCGAATGTAAAAAATAATTTCAGGAGTTTTCAAGAGTTTCTAGGACATATGGATCTGAGGATATGAGAAATCGTCAATGGTCGCCTTACATTGAAACCGGGTTTTATTTGACGACTTAATAAGGCACAATAATTGTATGTAGAGCTTTAAATTCGCGGGTTTTAGTTTTCGTTATGTTGCATCGCTGTGTTGCACATTGACAATTGGTGACACTGTCGTATGTCCTGACCATCAGACCTTACCCAAAACATTATTTTGTTCCTATTGTTTACATATTTCGGCATTTTTTTTGTTTTGTAATCGTTTCTCGAGTGCTTCAAGTCTTTTATAGTCGTCATTAATGGTTCTAATTAAAAACACCAAAAATCGTCGAAATAACCGTAACGCGCATTAAACAACACGTCTCCTCTAAACCAATCACGCGTATCATTTCCATAAATGCCGACCGGTCGGTTTCATATTGATGAATTAAGTAAGTTTCATCATTTGTGATAATAATAATTACTCGTATGTCTGGTTTCGTAGGAAAAGTTCAGGTCTGACTTAAAACTACAGACTTTTTTCTCATAAACAGGACTTAATATTTTGCATATCGTATTTCTACATTATTTTTTTAAATAAGTAGGTTGACTATTAATCGTATTTTATATTACAATCTATAACTCAAGGCTGACTAACTGCTGTTTTAAAACTTAGCATACTGTTTAAGATAACAGTTGGTAATTATTTTGTTAATTTTAGGTATTATAAACATAGTTCTCCTAGTTTTATGTATGACTGAAATCTGACTGCATGTATGAACTTGTGAAACTGACCCTATTATGTCGGTCCACTATAAGTTCAAATCTGCCATTTCCTACGACACGATCACTTTTGACGGTCTTCATATATCTGTGAAGGACCTAAAAAAAGCAATACTTCATCAGAAACAGATTGGTAAAAATACTGATTTTGATTTACAAGTTACCAATGCGCAAACAAATGAAGGTATGTACTAATAATTATGTTTACTTGTCAATCTAAATCTATATAAAACGAATGTTTAAGGCAATTTTTTATCTTGGCATTTAATTTATCTAAAATAGAAAAACAATTTCATTACTATAAAACATTTTTAACCCAATTTTACCTGGGTACATATTATAATGACCTACATAGTTTTTCAAAGATTATTAGGATAATATTGTATCTTTTTTTTTATAATATAATGTATAGGTATTCTTTAAACCTTTGATACAAAATATATATGTACATGCATATTCATAAATAAATTTGAAGGTATAATAGAAATTATATAAATTAAGGTTATACTTTTTATAATTGAGTTGAATAAATTATGCCATATTTAAAAAAATATTTTAAATCGCGTGTTTATTAGTGAAATTACATCCTATTTCATTGTTATAGAATATAACGATGACCAAATTTTAATTCCAAAAAATACATCATTGATTGTTTCAAGGATACCACTTACAACACAACAGAAAAAAGCATGGTTAGTGTATCTAAATTTTTTTCTTTAAACATTATACTAAAAGTAAAATTATTTTTTAGGGAAAGAGCCGAGCAAAATAACCAACTTGTTCTTTCAAAACAGGTACCTATAATATTACTATAGAAAATGTAGATATTTATGATAAAGCATATAAAATTTACTTATTGATCTCTTGTAATTTGTTAGATATTAAATTTAGATTCACATGAACCAGATTCTGCTAAACTCAAGGTAAATCCATAATTTTTATTTATAGATACAGAAATTTTAAATATTTGTATTTAAATTTTGCAGGGTGCGGATATACTTGGTTCAAATGCAAGTGAAGAAGATAAAATCAATGCTATGATGGCACAATCTACACAAGAATATGATCCCTCTAAGTAAATTTTTAATCAAAATTTCATATTTTGTTTATTTATCATTTAATGTTATATAAAATACTTCAAATGATATCAACACATTCAATAATCGTGAATAAGTATAATGTATTTCATTATGTTAAAAATTACAGTTTTGATTTTGTGTAAAATAAAAAATATATTATTTATATGATATAGTTTTCAACCACATATTTATTAGGAGTGCTCTTAAATTTTCAATTAGATAGTAATTTCATCTTTAGATTTTAAATCTTATTCAGGAATACTTTCAATGGGTTTTAAACCTTTCCAGTAATTTTGAAGATCATAAATTTTAATAAACATTAATTTTCAGTATTTTATTTTAGATTAAAAAAATATATAATTCTTAAAATTTGAAATTTGTTTCTAGTTTTAATACAATTTTGAAGATATGATACTTTATATTAATATGTTCTGGAAAATGTGAAAATTTTTTATGAATTTATATAACTGCTATTGGACAACTATATGCAGTTTATATTTATAACTTGTTTTTAATATATCTTAGTATTTGTTATGATAAAAATGTATAGTATTAAAACTAAAATATTAATTGATTCATATTCTATCTTCTCTAAAATATAAACCTATCAAGCTTTTTTTTATTGATCACTTAAAATCATTTAAGATTATTGATATATCTAGTTTGCTCTAAATAATTTTTTGAATATAATAATTTATTGTTTTTGAATTCGAAGTTATACACAATTATAATACTTATATCCAAGTAAATCATTTAAAGTAAGATCCACAACAGTTTTATTTATTAACTGATTTTCTTTTTAGTTTTGTTAAAATTCGAGGAGGAAACCAGTATGGTGAAGTACCATCAAATTATGTTTGTCATAGATGTCACAATCCTGGCCATTGGATAAAAAATTGTCCTAATAATAATACCACTTCGGTAATGTCAATGTATTAAAATAATTGTTTTATATTTAACATTATTTATTATTTTAAGGATCCTATTGACATTAAAAAAGCTACTGGTATTCCCAGAGGATTTTTGGTACCAGTTGATGGTCCATCAGTTCCAGGAGCAATGTTAACTGGTTTGGGTACATTTGCAGTCCCTAGCATTGATCAGTATGTAATTTTAATATGATGTACATGTTCAGCTAATTAATGATTAAAACATTTTAGAGAAGCATATAAACAAAGTATGAAACCACAAAAAAAACAAGAAACAGATGTGGAAAAAGTTATAATCCCTGAAGATTTATTATGCAATTTATGTTCTGATTTACTAACGGATGCAATTATGATGCCATGTTGTGGAACTTCATTTTGTGATGAATGTAAACATTCTTATTTCATGAGGGAAACTTTAATTTTCATTCTAATTTCATATATTTTAGGTATTCGAAATGCTCTTTTAGAATCTGAAGAAAATGAATGTCCAGATTGTCATGGGAAAGAAATATCGCCAGAAACATTAATACCAAATAGATATCTTCGAAACGCTGTAAATGGTTTTAAAGATAAAACTGGTTATAGTAAACGTATGGAGGCTGTAAAAGAAAAAAATACTCCACCTAAAAATCAAATACCAACTCAAATAAATGTTGAAACACAAAAAGAAGGTAAGGAAAATTACCTTTTTATTTATTAATAATAATTCTGTTCCATTATTCCACAGTGAATTTTTATTCTTTCATCTTTTTCCAAATATTACTGGAAATTAGAAAGTTATCCTATTTGATAATTGTAATTGCAATGTTTAAAATTACATACATTTCTTAATCATATTTTTATTTTTATTAATGAAATGAACACTATTTATTAAAAATGGTTAATAAGTATCAAACATGTCTAAAATTTTATAATATTCACTAAATATATTTTCAAACTTGGTTAGTGCTTTTTGATATTTTTTATGCTAATATATATATATATATATACATATGTATGTATATTATAAAATATTTATTAAATT